>PGCI01000477.1:0-49547 GCA_002873125.1 Puccinia coronata f. sp. avenae | reverse complement strand
GTAGGGTCACCCAATCATGAGTAAATCCATCAGAATCTTTAAATTCCAGCCCATAAGCACAGAATCTTCTAAGCATGTCTTCCAGGGTTTGGATCATTCTTTCAGCTAGTCCATCTGTCTGTGGGTGGTAGGCAGTGGAGAAAGCTAGCTTAGTACCAAATAATTGGTACAGATTAGTCCACAGTTCAGAAGTGAACTTGGGGTCCCTATCACTGATTATGGTTTTGAATAGGCCAGTCCAAGATATCACTCTGTTCCAGATCATAAGAGCCGTATCCATGGCTGTGTCATCTTTGTGACATGGGAGGAAGATGGGAGTTTTGCTAAATCTGTCAACAACAACTAGACAAGCATTATAGTTCTTCTTGCCTCCAGGTGGCAACCCTGTGACCCAGTCCATATTCACTGTTTCCCAGGGCATGGTGGGTTCTTCAATTTTCATCATGTGTCCAAACCTCTTGCCTGTGGCTTTGTTAGCTCTCTGGCATCTGTCACATGATGAGCAGTAGGTTTGTACATCATTTCTCCAGCCTGGCCACCAAGCTGTATTTTTAATCCTATCCTCAGTTCTGTCTGTACTAAGATGTCCAGAAAAATTAGAGTCGTGACACTCATACAGGATAGTATTAATGATAGTTCTGTCTGTGACAGTTAAAACACATGTGTGTTTACTTCTGTGATATATGATACCATCAAACAGGTGAAACCTCCCTTCTAAGTAAGATTTCTTCCAATCAGGGTCCAGGGAATTTACTAATTCCTCATCTTTCTGATCTGTTTTCAGGATTTGGACCAAGATAGTGCAGTTCTTATCCTGCTTATAACTCTGTCTGATGTTTTCAAAGAATTCATCTTCTAAATCCGTGATGCTTATACCATTATAGGCATTTGCTTCCACATCTTCAGGAACCCAGCTGGTTGTCAGGAGTATTAGGTAAGGACCATCTGCTCAGTCCATCAGCATTTTTATGCAAAGTGCCTGCTTTATGGATTATGGTCATATTGCCTCTATATTCCTGGATTGCAATTTGCCACTCACATATGCCTATTGGGTGTACTCATGTTCAGCAGGGATTTCAAAGCAGTACAATCTGTAATAACTTCAAAAACACTACCACCAAGTAGTAATGCAATTTTTCCAGTGCCCATACAAGCATAGGCATTCTAATTGACTAGCTCCATATCTCCTCTCAGAGTTCTTCATTGTCTAGAGATAAAGCATATGGGTCCTTCTACAGGCATGTCATCAATGATCTGGAGTTGGTGCAATGCTGCTCCTAGACCTTCCATAGAAGCATCCACATATAATCTGAATGGTTTTTGGAAGTCAGGCATTAGTAGAAGTGGGGCATTGGTGAGGTGCTCCTTGATCTCTGAAAGCTTGCACCCTCTCATGGGTCATTTCAAAGCATGCATCATTGGAACAGATTTCATACAGACTTCTAGCCAAGCTGCAAAACCCTCAAGATGCTGTCTGTAGTAACTAGCAAAACCAAGGAAGCTCTGCAACTCCTTTTGGTTGTAGGGGCAGGTTTCTTCATCACTGCCGCCACTTTATTCTGATCAATGCAAAGGGAGAGTCCTGAAACTACATGGCCTAAGGCTGTTAGTTCCCGGAATCCAAATGCACATTTTTTCAGAGAAATCTTGAGGTTAACCTTGATTACTTTCTGAAGAACTACAGTTAATCTGGCTATATGTTCTTCCCATGTGGATGAGCATATTATGATGTCATCAATGTAACAATAGCCATCCTTCTGACAATTCAGCAGTAAAGATGGAGGTTCATCATCCTCTGGAAGTGGGAAGGAGCATTTTTTATCCCAAAGGGCATCCTCAAGTATTCATACACACCTTTATGAGTAATAATCCTGAGATACTTTCTAGCTCTCTCAGTCACTCTGTTTTGTGAAATCCTTTCAGTGCATCCATACTGGTGATGTACTTTGCTTTGGCTATATTAGTCAAAGTTTCAGCAATCCTAGGAATGGGGTACCTGTCAGGAACTGTATAATTATTCAGAGCTCTGAAATCTCCCACCATCCTGGACTTTCATTATGCCAAGCATGATTACTGGAGTGGTGATCTCCACTTCTTCATTATGACCAATCTTCCTCAAGACATTAAGTCTGATCAGTTCATTATGTGTTTCTCCAATTCTACTCTGGCTCTGGGGCTGGCAGGGTAGGCTGGTCTTCTCAACAGAGGAGGGTATGGTCTTTCAATATTTAATGTGATATCTACTTCATGACCTATCACAGCTCCTAGAGGTTCTGTTTCAGAAGCAAAAGCATCCTGATGTTTGAATAACATCTCATTCAACTGTAATACTTGATCAGCACGGAGTTCATCACAAATTTTAGATTGTTTCAATTGTGATTCTACAAACTCCTCAAATGCAGGATTTCTGGTAATTTCCTGGATTGCTATCCTATCTTTCTTCTTAAAAAGGAATTTCTTCCTTTTATTATCATTTCCTATGGTAAAGTATCTCTCTCTACTATTTGTAATATCAAATCCATAGATAGTGAGATAATCATTCCCTAGTATGAAGTAATGCTGACCCCATCTTCAACAACTATGAATTCTACGTGGATTTTACAGAACCTTGAACATGAGGTATAATCAGGCTAGTAGGAAATATACCTATAGGTTTCATAGTGTTACTGCACTATTCAGCTTTAGGGACCCAACTGGAAGAAGTTGATCCACAAATTCCGGGAGGAATTTTGTCAAATACTTTTTGGAAACTATGGAGCAAAAAGCCCCACTATCCAGTAGCATATCTGCTTCTGGTGTTAAATACAACACAGGTCAAATTAGACTTCCCTGCAGTATAACCTTTGCCCCTAGAAGGTTTTGTTTTCATCAATCTAGCTTCAGAGACATTGGTTATCTCCTGTCCTGGATTCCATTCCTGTGGCAAATGACTCTCATAGACTACATCAGCTATGTCAAAATCCATATGGACCACATTTTCATCCATGTCAGATATAGAAGAGCCATCTTCATAGTCATTTATGACTTCTTCAGGCTCCTCATCAACAGCATTCACCTCTGTTTCTTTGGCTTCTACATGGTTCACAGCCTTCTTCTTGCCTGATGGCAATCTCAATGTGTGGCCCATTTTGAAGCAAGTGAAAACACTTCTTGGGTGCTTGTTTATCTCTAGTGTTGTCCTTACTAGTACTGGCTTGAGGGCTACTCCTGTCATTCTTTTCTGTAGAGTAGTTCTTAACAGGTTTAAAATCTCCTGCCAATCCTAGTTCTAGTAGTTATATCCTCTAGAATATTGATGATATCTTCAGTAGATGCATTGGGTGGGCTTCTACTTTTAATGGCATGTTCCAGGTCTCCACCACATTTCTTTAAAATTCTGAGGTTTTTATCCTGCAAGCTCATAAATGGCCACAATGCTTGGAGTCTATCTTTCTGAGCAAGTACCCATTTCACGGGGAATCTTTTTCAATGTCAAAGATACTCTCATCAAATTTGTTTTCAATTTGAACCTCCAGGCTGGACTATCCCATTTCTTCATGATTTGTTCTCTCCACCATGACCATGGTTGCCTACCATTCTCAGTCCTGATGTCATTGAACCATCTACTGGCTGTGCCCTTGAATAAAGAGCTGAGTCTACCAGCTATTGCTGTGTCAGATAACTCAAAATCTTCTTTCATCAATTCAATGGTCCTAATAAATTCCAGGTGGTCATATTCACCTTCACCATTGAATTTAGGCCAATCTTTAATTCTGGGAACTTCAGGTTTGCCTGATCTCTAGGTGCTGAATCCTTAGGTGTAGTATTGGCATTATCTACCTCTGGAGGAAACGGGGTGGAGCACCATTGTTCATCCCCATTGAGCTAGCTGGGGGATTTTCCTGATTTTGGGTTATCCAAACCTTGTGCACCTTTACTATAATGGTTTTGGTCTGTAGGTGTATTTTCAGGGACATCTGTGAATACTTGATTTTTGATCAGCTCTTCTAAAGACTTCATTTGCCCAAGAATGCTTATGTCCATTTTCACAAATCTAGTACTCATGTTGGACTCCATGGCTTTCATTTGGCATTTGAATTCTCTATCCATTTTCTCTACTTTTTCCAAGATTCCTAGAATATTGTCTACTTGGACTTCAGAGCTTGTATCATTCCCTTCCTGTAATTTCTCTACAGTATCTTTGATTTCTTGAATCACAGCTGTTTCTGAATTGCTAATTTCAATGACAGCTCTTCTCTTAGCTTATGAATTTCAGCTATTACACCATCATGGTTTTGTGCCACAGGTATGGTATTGCCTGGTTTGATGCTAAACTCTTTTTAACAACTTCCAGCGTCTGCACTAGGTTTTTGTTCTCTGTAGCCATTTGCGTAATTTCTTTGCTTTGGCCAGAAATGACTTTTGTTAACAATTTTAATTCATTTCTATTCTGGATATTCACCTGGTTTAGCTCATTAAGCTTAGCATCTACAGTGCTGGTGACAAATTTAGACAACTGTTGAAGATCAAATCCTTGCACACCATTGGCTTGCTTAATTTCTTTGATCTTACTCTCAATGTTTTCAGAAATGTTTCTATGGACTTGTTTCGTCACGCTGTAGTTATTACTGGACAGTGTAACTATATCATTGATTTTATTATCAATATGATCAATGTTTTTAATCAAAATTTGATTAAAAAAGTCTCTCACATTCTCAATTGTCTCAGGTGGGACGTCAGAATCAGGAGAAACAAGTATATTTGCAGAGCAGGTTACGGCGCGTGTAGGACTAAATACAACAGGGGCTAATTTTCTTTCATTGCCTCTTTGACTTCTACTAAGGTCTTCGCCATCTTGATGACGCTTTTCCATTGGAAAGACTCTGACTTCTTCCACCCTCCCTTTCCCTTTTTCTTGGGATGTGTGCTGGACGTGGGTTTGCTGGAAGACGCCGAGTTGGCGCCGCTTGGGAGTTTCCTTGCCAACAGAGGCGGATTTTTCGCGTTGCCCTGCCCTTTGGGGATTTTGTACTGGGCTAAGGCTGCGTGCATGGTGCCGTCCGGTCGGTAGATCGGCTCGCCGGAACGCTTCCTTGCCGTCAGATTCTTGGCGATGGGGCGTTCCTTGTAAGGGTTCCACCCCTCCAGGCGCGCCAATAGATCCGGCCAGGTGGTGAAGGATCTCACCACCTTCAACCAGCTGAGAACCGTATTGAGGTAGGCCGTGAGACACGCCCACTCCTCGTCCCTCTTGGCGTTGAAGTACGCTTGCTTCGATCCAAGAAGCATCTCCACGGCGTTCAATTGAGCGCTCGTCAGCGCCGGGGCTCCTGTGAACGCTGTAATGTACAGAAGGTACAGCAGACACGGCGTCAGAGAACTGGCTCGCGGCGCTAGTAGACTCCTGGGAAACTGACCTGGGGGTTGATCCGTGATCATTTCCAGGTCGTCCTCGTCCTCTTCCTCGCCGGCTTCCACGGTTGGAGGGAGGCTTGGATTCGTGGTCGACTCCTGACCTGGTATTGACAGTCATGGTTCAGATTTGTGACAAGGAGACGTAATAAAAAAAATATGTACGTTTGAGGAGATCACTTGCGAGCTCAAAAGCGTTGAGCTGGTTGAACAAGTTCCTCGCTGGGACAGTCGCCGGCGCCTTAGGGGCTGTAGAGATGACTGCTGGGCTCAAAAGAGCTGGTGGAACTGACTGGTGTCGGTTCGCGGGGTTGGTAGTGGCTGAAACAGACACTAGGAAAAAAAAACAGAATACACAACCGATCAAAAAATCGGGCACGGTAGAGTCAAAGAGACAGTTCAGGCGCACTCGTTGGTGGTCTCGGTTTGGTGATCGGATAAGTAACAAAGAAGTTATCGGGGTTCTACTGTAAGAGGAGTAGACCGCGGGTGTAAGTAACTGTGTCTTCGGCGGCGGATAACTTTATGCGCTAAGCAACAATCAAGAAATCCGAGACGGTAGCGTTGTAGAGGGGATGCTCACAAACGCGGGGCTGGCCTTAAAATAAATTTATGGCAAGAACTGATGGTAGCTTTTTTGGAAATCCCTGAAAAGTAGGAAATTTCGAAAAGTAGGAAAAAAGGTTAAATGGTCAGTTTTTGACTATTTTACGCGGGGTAAAAAAGAAAAAAATGACAGGGGATAAACAACAAGATGTTGGCTCAGGTAAAAAGCACGATGAGGCCCCCAATTGACAGCTATTTCTATGAGATGTTGGTCCAAAATGGCCCAAATCACTATGAATGTGCTGATAGAACAATTTAAAGGACTATTACTAGTCCTACCCCAATAGAATAATGGGTTAGTTCTGCACTCCTGTTACGCCAAAAGTTGATATACAACAGTTTGGGTAGGAGAACAACTATAAATAGTTGTTATTTTGAAGCTATAAAGCAACAAAAGGATAATAGTAGGAAAGCACGTGACAGAATGGCTGCAGGCAGAGGTGGTGGTCTTTCAGCTACTATTTTTAAGGAGGATTTAGGCGCAGTAATTGGGGATAATAATGCAAGCTAAAAGCTCCAGTGGGAAAGGATTTAGATAGAGGAACACTACTCTAAAAGTAGGAGGAGAATACTCACTTATACTGAGTTTATAACTAAGTATGTGGGTGAATAGGCTGAGGAATCCATCTTTGGGCGTCAGAGGCCTTCCTTTTAAGGCCTAGAGGTCCCTTTGGGCGCCATGAGGAGCCTCTGGGAGTTTAAACAAGCCAGGGAATGAGCACAAACTTCTACGTGAAGATTTGTGGCCAATTCTATGGATGTGAAAATTTATTATCCTGTCCCCATGAAATCATGAGTATATTTATGAACCATTTACTCATGAAGCCACACTAATAAGGATAATGAATTGAAGAATTTACCCACACTTTCATGGGAAAGGGTAATTCTATTTCTACAATAAGGGAATATCTAATAAGTAGTATATTTCCCATAGAAATAAATTCTCAGCCAAGGAAGACAAGGTTTGTATTGTTTCACAACCTTGTTTATGTTCTTTCTCTGCGCCAAAATATGCTTATACTATGTATTAGCATGTTAAATATTTTACATTTTTATGTTTTGTAGTAGTTTCTCCGTGGTACTTTGAGAATGGCCAAAGTACCATAAGGAGTAATAATTAAGGGGTACTCTCAGTGGGTAACTCTACATAAATTTACATCAGAAATCCATTTCTGCAATAATATTCAACCCGACTTTTGAGGTAGTGGGCAGAGGCTCCACTGTCGAGGACTATGGCGTTGGCAACTCCGGCATTGACGCTGAGTAGGGCCTTCTTGGCAAGGGCGGCGTTGGCTTTGTCCAGGAGTCCTTGGGCAAAGGCGGCTGCCTTAGCCGGGTTGAGCTGGTGGCATTCAGACGAGGTGTGGCCTGTACACTCTGGATTGTGGGTCCCATTTGTGCAGAAGGGGCGCCTCTTTCTCTCCGGAGGATTGGACTGGATGGGATTTGGGGGGGGCCCGTTGCACGGCTAGAGCGGAGGCGACGGCGGTCAGCTGAGCTTGGCTCTCTTGTTGGCGACGGAGTTCGGTTTCAAGTTCCATGAGGAACTTTGTCATGGTGATGGTGTTGGAGTCACTCTTGAAGGTGGAGAATTGAAGGGTTCGAAACATGTTGAAGGAAGGAGGGAGTCGCTTGAGGATGAAGAAAACCCAGACTGCTTCAAGGGTTTTCTTGTCGAACTTGGAGGCACTGACTTCAATCATAAGGTGGAAGGTTTGGCGGAATGAGTTGATGCTCTTCTGCATGTCCCCTTCGACGAAGACAATATCATGGAGTTTTTCCATGATGTTGGCGGAGTTTTCCACGGTCTTCGCCGCGTGTACTCAAGAATGGAGTCCCACAAGGCCTTTGGATCGTAGACGTCCAAGTCGTCCACGAAGCGGGTGGAGTCCTCGCGACCCAGGTGGAGTCGGATGTAGGTGGTGACCTGTTTGAGCTTGTCCTCGTAGTCAGAACGGCTCTTGAGAGCGGGCGTGTGTTCTTTGATGAACCCGTCGAGGTTGTAATAACCGAGAGCGTTGCGCATGTTGTAGCGCCATGCTGAGAAGTTGGTCTCATTCAACTTGTTGGTGCAGAGACGGAGAGAATTAGGGTTGTTGGATTGGTTGGACGAGTTGGTGTCAGTCTCCATGGTAGAAGGTGAGTTGGAAGGAGCAGGGATGTGCTGTCGATAGATTACAGTGGTGGAGCCGGGATTGTCAGATGATGACTATGATGGTGATTGGGGTTGTAAATAGAGGTCTTCTTGCTTGTATGGAGGTCCGGCACTGGGTGGTCTCGGCGTTTCCGGATCAGGGGTAGGTTCCGGGGTAGAAGGGAGGAACGATCCAGGGATTTTAGAGGGATCCGCCACGGTAACGACTTCCGAAGTCTCTAGTCGACGTAACTGGGAACCTTAGTTTGTCCTGTGCTCAGGAGGCTGGGCTCATAACCTGAGAAATGACCAGATGACGCAGTGAGCAACGAGGAGGAGAAGGCTCCGAGTTAGACAAGCTGAGAGAAGCTAGGGAGGAATAGTACCTGAGAAATGACCAGATGACGCAGTGAGCAACGAGGAGGAGAAGGCTCCGAGTTAGACGAGCTGAGAGAAGCTAGGGAGGAATAGTACCTAATTGAGGTACGGGACGAGTGACACAACGATGAGTGAGTGGATTGCATGGCGAGCAAAGAGAAGATGAAATGGAAGAAAAACAATGAGAGGAATGAGAAAAGGAAAAGAATCAGACCTGAGAAATGACCAGATGACGCAGTGAGCAACGAGGAGGAGAAGGCTCCGAGTTAGACGAGCTGAGAGAAGCTAGGGAGGAATGGTACCTAATTGAGGTACGGGACGAGTGACACAACGATGAGTGAGTGAAGAAGAAAGAGAGACAAAGGAAACTACAACGGTGGATCTAAGTACGGGAGAAACAAAACCTAATCTAGATACACATGGTTGAGTGACATAGTAGCTCCTAAACCCTAACTCTATCTACCCATCTGACGTTATCATTGTCACACTTTTCAATGAGATCCCCACCCCTCGCAAGGAATTCCACAGGAAAGGGAAGCGTCATAATTTGGAGAGTGTCCACTTAAGAACGCTCCCTTCCACTGTGGGCTTTCAATGGACTTTCAGCACATTCTTCTGCTATAATTAACACAAAAGACTGATCCGCCAGACAGAGGAGCATTGACATGTCTGCTTGCTTGGTAATATCACTACAAACATTTGTAATTTCACCTAAAGAAAAAACTACTGTTTGGGTTAAGGAAAATGTTAACTTTTTTCAACAAAATGGCTCAGTAATAAAAATTGAGCAAAACTGAGCATGCTCAGCAAAATCCCCCAAAGTTGCCATAATGAATAAAAATCATTTCTGCTCAGTTTCTAAAAAAAAAAAAAAATTGCTGAGCATGCTCAGTAAAGCTTATTTTTCACTTCTGACCATTTTCTGTAAAATTGGGTATATGTTTTGCCCATCCCAATTTTACATTTTCTTTCTGGGCAGAGTTGCAAATGTTTGTAGTGTATGCCTGTGCATTCAGTTTTCTAGATAGCGGGAACAGGAAGGCAAATGCATCATGTTTGGGGTGTCATGGTCTTGCCCATGAGGCTCTGAAGTGTTGATTGTCAGGATGAATTGGGCCGGTTGTTCAACAGGCCACCTGAACCCGCGCGGGTTTGAGCCGGGCACGGACACCAATGCTTGTGCTTTTTTGAATCTTGGCTAGGCCTGTTAAGGTAGCTAAACGGTGCGGGCCTGGCTCGCGGGCTGATCTCGGGCCTCCCGCGGGCTAAGGGGGAAGCCCGCTAGCCTGTAGGACCGGCCAACTGCCGCTGGACAGCCCATGTCCGTCAGATCATGGGCACAGGTTTGGGCCAGACAGGGAAATCAGTAAATTCTGCCTGGCCCAGCCTGTCCAGGAGCGGAGCGGGTCAAGCCGGGCTGGCCCGCGGGAGGCCTGGACCCGCCCAATTACCATCCCTAGTTGATTGCTCAACAAGAGACTGTTCTATCTCTCTTTAAAATCAGGTGTCCTTTTCACTTCACAACATTTCTTTTGATTCACCACATCCCTTTTGTATCATGTGTTCTTTGACCCAAGGCCCATTTTGCTTCAACATGAAAAGATGGTGCAGTGCCATTGCATTGAGCAACCACTGATGCCTTAAGTCAAGATTCTCAAGTCTAAAGCAGAAGCTTGCAACCTCCTCATCCTCACGCTTAAACATTGGGAAAACCAGACTTCCTCAACAATCAAAATACTCTGGTCTGATAATGGCGGAGAGTTCAACTCAAAACAACTGGTGTTGTTCCTGGCTGAAAAAGGGATCATCACAGAACGTGCTCTGCCGTACCACCACTCCCAGAATGGGGTCATCAAACAATCCAACTGCACAATTGCAGATATGGGGCGCAGCGTCTTATATGACAGCGCACTGGGCAAAGATTTCTGCGGCTACACTTTCATGTGGTTTTCCTGGACACTCAACTGTATCCCCAACCGCGTGACTAAGACCAAGACCCCTTACAAGTAGGGTTCCGATCCGGACCCGGCAGATCCGGCAACATCCGGCAAACCGGGCCAAGGATTGATTTTCATATAGTGGTGTTGTAAGCCTGGGTCTCTTATGTGACAACAGGACACAAGAAAGGGGAGCACAATAGTTGATTCCAGAAAGGATAAGGAGAGGACACCTATTGTGAAGTAGAGAAGGAAGAAGGAGAGGAAGAAGAATATTTATGGCGACGTGGGAGTTGAGCAGTTCGTAGTTCATTGCAGATGCCCAGTGAGTTTTCATCTTCAAGCTACCTGAGGCTGTACTGACTCCTCAACTTCAGGATTCCAGTAAAGTGACAAGAGTAATTTGCATTAAGAAGATGCAGAAATCAACTGGAGAACAACAGATGAGCTGATGCTCACGGGTCTCTTTTTCAGGGTCACTCATTGGGGTCAATGCCCTTGATGATACGGTCATCCTAGATGTGAGGTTCCGCAATCAGCTATCTTGAGCTTGCTTGCCACCACTGACACAGGCTGACATCAGCTTGATTGACATTGAGTGGAAGTTTATCATTGCCCTCTGCTCAACGTGACAACAAATCTGTTGTGCGGATGCTCCGGGCTCTGGCACCGCTCTGCTCAACTCTCCACGTGACTTACCAAATCAGTTTGGCGCAACAAGATCAAGAAATCAAGTTGGGTCGTTTCGACCCATTGCTTTGGCTGAAGGCCACTATTGCTTTGCCAAACCATGAATGATAAGCTTGACACTTGATGAACGTTATTGTAATTGAGGCTCGCCGACGCAATCGAACTGCTGGTCCATTGACGCAACTACTGTGAGCCCGCACGTAACAAAATTTGAGAGAGCAAGCTGGGAAGTTATCCACCGCATCTCCAACAAGTGTGGCCACTGAAGATATGGTGATTATTGTTGAAAGTGAGTGACTGGAAAATGTGTTTCCATTCCCACCTGACCATGAGTAACGGTGAGGCCAGAGTGACACAATGGTAATCAAGACCATTGTGTAAGAAGTCTAAGTTGACGGAGCCTGCGCTCACAAAGAGAGAGGAATAATTATTAGGAGACAGGTAAGGCTCGTGGTATGTTGTGGATGGTTGACGCCGCTGGCAATGCCAATGTTATCATGTTGGTTACTGTCAAGCAGGGGCCAAGTACCATGAAACCCATACCATTGCCCCTCTGGAAACCGTTAATGAAACCGATGTGTTGGCAGCCGTTTGACGTTCTGCATCCGTGTACGTTCTGCCAACCGCTTGCGTTTCGAAACTACCACTCAAACCGTATCAGCGCTACGCAACTATCCGATCCATCATGGATAAGAAAGGTCTGGCGGTGCGGCACGAGGCCAAAAACAATGAAGAATCCATCAAGCAGTCAGCCGATTATCTGATTCCCCACCAACTAGGAAAATGCAACCGCAAGTGTATCGGATGCCGTGCTCTCCATTGGACCAAGGAGGCAACACAAGCTGATGCATCAAAAGCAAAGATCATGTTTTCTTTGTGTTGCCAGAAAAATAAGGTAGCGCTGCCGTCATTTGACAAGTCAGCACCTGAGTTTCCCGACAAACTGAAGGGTCTATTTGACGGGACGGATGAAAGTACGCTCACGACTTCCTCGTTTAGTCCTCCGCTGACGCCAAATGACTCTCATTTAGATTCAGATAATTTCAAATCACTTATACGGAAGTACAACAATGCAATGTCTTTCACCTCTTTGAAGACTGACATTGATCACTCTGTCCAAGGCCAGATGGGAATCACCGTGTTCAGGATTTTGGGCGCGCTGGTTCATCAAATTTCAAGCATCGAGCCGTTTCACGATGAAGACGCCGGGTATTCCCAAATCTTTGTCGTTGGCGATTGGGGGACAGAAGAGGCTAAAATGCGAATTACTAAAGCTCAAGGTAAAGGTGGAGGCGCTGTCAAGGCGGGTGGAATGCAAGAGTCAGTAGTTCTCACATTGATGAAGTGCCTTGCGCAGCACAACCCGTATGCAAAATTGTTCATGACAGCTCGAGAAGTACTTGCCAAGAACAATGCGCTATCCTTCAAGCTCAAAGGTGTTCCTCGCGCAGGGTGCGATCCAAAACGCTACAACCAGCCAACGGTTGACGAGGTAGCAGCAATTGTTCAAGGAAGTGGTGACGTTATTGGCAAGCGTCAATTCCTGCTGCATCAAATCGACGGCGACCTGCGCAAGATTTCCAACATGTCGTCAGCGTACTTGCCACTCAGGTACCCGTTGTCCTTTCCGCACGGAGAGCAACAATGGGACAATTTGTGTTGCGTGACAACCTCCCAAAGTGTGTTCCTGTTTCATTGTTCCCTAACTTTCGATAGAGGCTTTGCTTAATTATGTCCTGCTTGCAGTCACAAATTGCAAAATAGGATCTTTGGAGTGGTTCTCTTTCCTACTGTTCAGGAGACGAGGGAAGTTCTCTCCAATCCTCAGTGGAGGTGCCCTCCTGCAGGAGCTGGTGGTCGACATGTATGTATGCGTCAAGCGGGGTTGCCTCGACTTTATTAGAAATCACCAATTGACCCTGAAGGCGGATCAGCACAAACGCTTGGCAAAAAACCTCGAAAATCAAAGGCCCTCAAAGGGTAAGCGTGTCATTCTTCCCGCAACGTTTGTTGGAAGCCCGCGCTGCATGTCTCAATTGTATCACGATGCGATGGCCATCTGCCGGAAGTACAGAACCCCTTCCCTCTTCATAACGATGACGGCAAATCCAAATTGGCCTGAGGTGAAGGCTGTCATACCGGAAGGGGAAAAAGCGGTGGATCACCCAATGGAACTCGTGCGGATCTTCCGCCAGAAAGTCAAAGCATTGATGTTTCAAATCGTTCAAATGGAGCTCCTTGGCCGCGTGCTTTCATACGTCTCAACTATTGAGTTTCAAAAACGGGGGCTCCCCCATTTGCACCTGATGGTTACTCTTGACCCGCGGGACCGGCCTTCGACTCCTGAAGAAGTCAACCTGCTGGTTTTGGCGGAAATCCCAGACAAGGAGCAAGAGCTTGAATTGTATGCCTCAACCACAGAGCAGATGCTCCATGGGCCCTGCAAAGGCCGCGCATTCTGGCGAGAGGGCGGTTGTAACATTGGGTTTCCAAAACCGTTTACACCGCGGACCGTGATAATTGATGGCGCGTATCCGGCGTACAAGAGGCGAGACAATGGACGCACAGTAACTAAAGGAGCATCTCGATTTCACAATGGTCATGTTGTTCCTTACAACCGTTTCCTCAGCTTAATGTTCAACTGTCATCTCAACGTGGAAATTCCGGTCAATTCCACAGCCATAAAGTATTTGTACAAGTATATCACAAAAGGCCATGACAGGGCGTACATGTCTGTGGATATTGCGGACAAAACGGAAGCATTTGTTGATGGCCGCTATATCAGCCCCCCTGAAGGTGAGAGTTCTCCAGTTGCCTTGAGTGGGACAGAAGCTGACCTCCCGTGAAGCTTGCTGGCGACTGTTCAAGTTTCCCCTCTCCGACCGCTTGCCAGCGGTCACGCAATTGGCTATCCACAAGGATGGAGAGCAGCTGGTGTACTTCAATTCCAACAAGAACGCCGCAGACCAGGTTAAAAGTGGGAAGGCAACGCAAACCACACTGACCGGCTTTATGAAGCTCAACCAGAAAGACGCCGTTGGGGCAAATGGTTGATGTGCCAGAACCCTGAAATAGGAGGACGTCGTCCCATATTTCTGGTGGTACAAGTCAAAAAAAGTGTGGTTCCCAAGGGATCAAAAAGCCGACGCGGTTGGTTGCGTATACTCTGTCTCGTACTTATCCGGGGAAAGGTTTTACGAGAGGGTACTGCTCCTTCATTAGGAAGGTTTTCGATCATTCAAAGAACTGCGCATGGTTGACGGTGTGAAGGCCAAGACTTACCAAATAGCCTGCAATTGGCTCGGGCTCCTGGTCGACAACTATTTATACAACAAGGCATTGGTGGAAGCTTCCGCCGCCCAGACAGGATATCAGCTCGTGGAGATTTTTGCAATCATGTGTTTCCACTCCCCACCAGCTGATGCCAAAAAGATTTTTGAGACACACTACTTGGCGTTCACGGACAATGTAGCACGGCTGGATGTCACGGATTGGAATAGCCGGCTGCTGAGGACCTCCGAGCGGAGAGTCTTAGGATTGTTCCGGGTTAAGGGAATCATGGCCCAGATGGAGCACACTCGTGACGAGTGTGGGATATTCATCAGTTGAGCCGACACCCGAGCGTTGAACGGTCTCGAGATGGGGAAGGCCGGGGAAGAGAACCCAACCTCTGTCAAGGAGCGCCTTTCAAAAAGAAGAAACATGTTCAATGATGGTCAAAAAGGGTTATTCAATGCAGTGAAGATGGCGCTCACAATAAGGCAAGCGCGACTTTTCTACTTGGACGGTGTGGTAAGCCAAACCCTGAATAAATAAAATTTTTGAGGAGTAATTATGTGGTCAAAAGCACAGGTGGCCAAGACTCAAAGGGGGGGGTACAGGAATACATCAAGTACCCAGGCCCCAAATCAGGATCAAGCAAACACAACACAATCACACAGCTGTCACACACAACCAACCAACCACAAGTTAACCTCAGGTCCCGCAAGCCCCCTTTGAATATTTTCTCTTCATTTAAGCCCTCTTTTCCACTATAATTTTCCACAGTTTCCATCATGTTCCTCTAACCACAACTCAGCCCTCTTTCCATGTACTTTCTACTATTCCATTTCCTTCCATGATGTCATTAACCACAACTCAGCCACTTTTACTCATTTTCTACTCATTTCCTTGTTCCATTTCCTTCCATGAACCACAGATCAGCCATTATGGCCTCTTCTAGTTGATTTATCTTCCCTCACTCTCATTCCCCCAACCACATTTTGGCCACCCCTCTATTTTCCTCCCAACACATATATAAAGAGCCTGTTTCCTCCCTCCTCATTCCTTTGATCATCAGACTGTCTACATCATCAGCTTGTAAGTACACATCCCCTGATCCTATAGTCATCAGTTGAATACATCTGGTACCATAGTAAGCTCTATTCCTGAATACAGTGTAGAGAAATAAATAATATAAATACCTATTACCTGCCCCAGTTTGAATACATTCTGGAGAATTATCAAGATAAACCATCAGCTTGAATACATCCTGATTGGACATATAAATTATCAACCCTTACCAATATATCTCAAGCATCCTCATCAGCCACACTTTTCTTTAAGAGTCCATACTCTTATTCTTGTCAACTTCAACTCTCCCAGCTACCAAAGAGAGGCAGCCCTTCAAGCACTCATCCCTCTCAAGCTCTATTCTTCCCCAGAGTAGTTCCACAACGGGCCGGGTGAAGACGGAAAGACTTTTCTCCTCAACACGGTGATTGACTTGGCCAGCGCAAGGTAGATTCCGACCATTGTCGCCGCGTTGTCTGGCGTTGCAGCTCTGCTCTTGAAAGGAGGGCAAACGTCGCACTCCGCCTTCAAGATTCCAATTGATGTGGGGAAGGTAGCGGAGTGCGGTGTTGACAACACTTCCTTGCTTGCCTCAATTCTAGCTGCTGCTGAACTCATCATCTGGGATGAAGTCGTAACAATTCCCATGAATTGTATTAACGCGGTGGAAAGGACGCTGCAACGTGTGGCGCAATGCAACAAACCTTTTGGCGGCAAAGTTGTCATCTTCTCTGGCGACTTCAGGCAGACTTTGCCAGTGGTAAAATATAACAAATTCCCACCTTTGTACTTGGCGACACTCAGATCATCAAAGCTTTGAAAGTGTGTTGAAGGGTTTCAGCTCACGGAAAACATGCGTCTTGCTGAAGCCCTCAATGGACCCTCTAACCATGAAAATGAAGCTTTTGCAAAAACGCTGCTGCAACTTGGCGAGGGGCAACGCCAAAGAAATGACTTTGCGGTGATCAAACTGAAAGGGATCGATGTCATCTTGTGTTGAACGACTTGCGAGATGAACAGCAGATTGTCGGATTTTGAGTATGGCGGGTTGCAAGGTGTCAACATGAACGACAACAAAGAGTTGAATGATTACCTCATCGCGCGCTGCATCCTTGCCCCGCTCAATTGTGATGTCAAGGAGTTGAACGACACAATTATGGCACGACTGACCGGAGAGGCAATGGAGATGATCTCAATAGACACGCCAGACCCTGATGGCTTTGACTCCCTACCCAAGGAGTGCTTAAACGTGATTTCAGTGTCCAGCCTTCCAGAGCATCGCCTGCTCTTGAAGGTTGGCATGCCAATAGTAGTGACACGTAATCTCAACATTGCCGGCGGCATTTGCAACGGGACGCGTGTGCTCATCAAGGACTTGAGCCGTTCATACATTAAAGGGCTTTTGATGACGGGGCCGCTGAAGGGAAGGCAAGTCATGATTCCTTGAGTGAAGCTGCACAATAAGGGTTCGGCAAGGTCAGGCCTCACGTTTTATTGGTACCAGTTTCCGGTTACCCCAGCTTATGCCATGTCAATAAACAAATCTCAGGGTCAGACGTTCTCGAGGGTCGGAGTTTACCACGTTCTCGAGGGTCGGAGTTTACCTGAGCACCGATGTGTTCTCACATGGTCAACTTTACGTGGCGCTGTCAAGAGTGTCCAACTTCAAAGATCTGCTTGTTGCAAAGCCAGAAGGCTGACAGGGCGTTGTGAATGTTGTGCACAAGCGTATTTTTGGCAAAGAAGCAAACAATCAGGTGCGTACGCGGCGGTTGTTGTGGATTGCATGAGCTAACTTTGAAGTTGCGCAGGCGACTTGGAAGAAGGTGAACGGGAGCATTGACAGCTCACGACACCCGCGCAAGGGGACCGCGGGGCAGGGACGCTTGCAAGGAAAGTGAGATCAAGCGCTCATGATAACACCACGTTGCGTGAGGCGGTGGGGGACTCATTTTAACTTTGTGAATGGAAACTGAACATGAATGTTACAAATGGAAGACAAGTTTACACGTTTGGTGTGGATGGCCTGCTGTGTGTTACATTGAAAATCAGCATTTCATTCTCCGTGTGGACAATTTGAGGGGAAAGGAAGGAAATGTAAGAGGAGATTGACTGCAAGAGGAATGGTGAGATGAGGTGCGCAAGAATGTGTAGAGTGAGAGAAAGGAGGGAGTGGAAAAAGGGAAAGTTAAAGGGAATATGGTGAGGGGAGTGGAACAATAACCTATAATCAGGGGATGGAAAAAGTTACAGTTGATGTTGAGTGCCTCAGAGGTGAAGAAAAGCAGGAGTGCGTGCACAGCAGCGTATTGGGCAGTTTGATCTGGAAATGAGTTGTAGCAATATCTAACACATAAACCCTACAGCGGCGTAGCCGCCCTGAACTCTAGTAGATATAGAAAATTGATGGCTGTGAGACAAGGTTTGATTTTTATATAGTGGTGTGTTATTCTTGCGTTTTTTGCTTGTCAAGATTTGGCTTCACACATCAAAATTTCACAAATTACCCGTTTTTTCTGCATTTTCTCAGGAAAGAAGACCCTTGCACATGGTGAATCAAAAATGTAGATATGGCCAATTGATGCCTGTGAGCCAAGGATTGATTTGAATCTAGTGGTGTGGTAGTATCATGCCTTTTGCCTGTCAAGATTGGCCTTCAGGCATCAAAATTTCACAAATTCCCTTTTTATCCCATGTTTTCTCAGGAAAAAAAACCTTTGCACATGGTGAATCAAAAACACAGATATAGCCACTTTATGCCTCCTGTGAGCCAAAGTTTGATTCTCACATAGTTGTGTGGTAGTATCACGTGTTTTGCCTGTCAAGATTTGGCTTTGCACATGCAAATTTCCCAAATTACCCATTTTTTCTGCTTTTTCTCAGGAACAAAAACCCTTTCACATGGTGAATGAAAAATTTAGATATGGCCAATTGATGTGTCAGAGTCAAGTGTTGATTTGAATATAGTGGTGTGGTATTATCACGCCTTTTTCCTGTCAAGATTTTGCTTCACGCATCAAAATTTCACAAATTACCCATTTTTCCCGTGTTTTCTCACAAAAAAGACCCTTGCACATGGTGAATCAAAGACATAGATACTTCCAATTGATGCCTGTGAGCCAAGGTTTGATTTTCATATAGTTGTGTGGTAGTATCACGTGTTTTGCCGGTCAAAATTTGGCTTCACGCATGAACATGTCAAAAATCACCTTTTTTTCTGCCTTTTATCAGGAAAAAAGACTCTTTCACATGGTGAAAAAAAAGATATAGACAATTGATGCCTGTGAGCCACGGTTTGATTTTCATGTAGTGGTGTGGTATGATTGCGTTTTTTGCCTGTCAAGATTTGGCTTCATGCATCAAAAGTTTACAAATTACCTCTTTTTCCTGTGTTTTCTCAGGAAAAAAGACCCTTGCACATGGTGAATGAGAAACAAAAATATTGCCAATTCATGCCTGCAAGCCAAGTTTTGATTTGAATGTAGTGGTGTGATAGTATCATGCCTTATCCCTGTCAAGATTGGGCTTCACGCATCAAAATTTCACAAATTCCCCATTCATCCTGTGTTTTCTCAGGAAAAATGACCCTTGCACATGGTAAATCAAAAACACAGATATAGCCAATCGAGGCCTCTGAGTCAGGTTTTCATTAACATACAGTGGTGTTGTAAAATTGCGCCTTTTGCCTGTCAAGACTTGGCTTCACGCATCAAAAGTTCACAAATTACCCATTTTTTCTGCATTTTCTCAGGAACAAAGACCCTTTCACATGGTCAATCAAAAACATTGATATGGCCAATTGATGCCTGTGAGCCAAGATTTCATTTGCATATAGTGGTGTGGCAGTATCATGCCTTTTGCCTGTCAAGATTGGGCTTTGTGTCAGCTTGCTACTATGTCAGAGCCAACCTGACAAAAGTAACATAAAAAGAGACATTATTACCACAGTATTAAAGACCCATTAATATGACTAATAATATATAAAAAAAAAAACTTAGTTTACTTATTTTTATTCTATAAACTTAGCAAAATCCTAGCACCATAAAAATAAGTAATAAATTAAAATAACAACTACTTTTTACAAAATAATACTAATAACTTCTAAAACTTGAGGATAACTTAGAATATTATGTCATATTCTGAATCCTCATGCAAATTAATGTAGGGTCCCTCACTGGAAGTACCCCTGAATTCCTACTCCTTCACCTTGAACCAATTACCCGTAAGAATTGGCCACACTTATGTGTCACAGATGACATTACACACGTATGTACTTGTTATATATACATACCATATGTGAAATGTCCAATTATGGACTTATAATTGAGGTGTTGTGTATAGTTTAGGAGTTAGGCCCAATTGGGGTTTAATCCTCCAACCCCGCGCGTGGATTATATAATCTAATTGGAAATTGGCCAAATGCGTGGAAATAGCTAATCCCCTAGTTACCACACGTGTACAGGTGTAACTAGGGTACTAGTAGATTCTACGTGGTTTATTTACAAGGTTTCATTAATAAAAACCTTGAATACATAAGAGTAACATAGCCAGCGTGGCCTTTGATGATTGGCCATAGCCATTTGTGGCCCATTTGCGTCATTTGTGGCCCATTTCAGATACAAATACACGTCAGTGTTGCTATGTACCTTAGTTACAATGACCAAATAGGTTATTAAGGTCATTATAAACACTTGTGACGCTGAAATAATGATCAGCAGTGCCATTGGGATGAGCCTTGTTAGTGCCAATCTCCCAAATTGGCCACATTGCGCTGAAATATAGCAACTACACGCACACAGGCAAGAAAGGTCCTCTACTATGAGTGAAAATAGTATATATAGAGCCCTCTTTCCACGCCAAATGTTGTTCATCATCATCAGTTTATATTACAGTCAATCAGTTACGCCGTGTCCTGTCCTTATTTCAGTTACTCTGCTCTGTTTTGCCTGTTTTATCCTTGGTGTTCTTATTAAATCAACCATCCTACGTATCCAGCTCCTGCGCAGAAACCATCCAATCTACCCAACAGCTCTACTTCACCCCCCTACGTGGCTTTTTGGCTTAAAAGAAGCAATAGTGAGTACTTCTTTTATCCTTCTGTCCCCATTCTGGTTCCTTAATTGGAAAAGCACTTTGGTACCACCTTCTGTTACGCAGAAACCCATTGTTTGCTTAATCAGATACCACCCTGCTTAGCAGATCTCTGATTTAGAGGGCACCTACAAACACCCCTGCGCCAGCAGGCCCCTCTATAAAAAAGAATTATATTCTTTTTATTTCTTTCTTTACTACTTTTCTACGTGAAAATACCCCACTCTACCCATCATTTGCACTCTTATCACCTTGTGTAGCTAAAAGGTACTAGCCCTTGGCATCACAGAGGCTGACACTTTGTGCACAAAAAATTCATTGATTCACCATGTGCAAGGGTCTTTTTTTGTGAGAAAACACAGGAAAAATGGGTAATTTGTGAAATTTTGATGTGTGAAGCAAAATCTCAACGGGCAAAGACATGATACTACCACACCACTATATGCAAATCAACCCTGGACTCTGATACATCAATTGGCCATATCTTCATTTTTCATTCACAATGTGAAAGGGTGTCTGTTCCTGAGAAAAAGCAGAAAAACGGGTAATTTGGGAAATTTCCGCGTGCGAAGCCAAACCTTGACAAGCAAAACACATGATATTACCACACAACTATGTGAAAATCAAACATTGGCTCACAGGAGGCATCAATTGGATATGTCTATGTTTTTGATACACCATGTGCAAGGGTATATTTTCCTGAGAAAACGCGGGATAAATAGGGAACACTACCAGAAAATCTGCTTCAACTGCCACCAGTTGACATGCAGGCTAATCCCATCTTACTACCCCCTTTACTTCAAAGTTAATTCAGAACAACTTTTCAGGCACAGTCACTGTGCACAATGCACAGTCACTGTGCACAATGCACAGTGACTGTGCATTGAATTTAGGTTGAATTATTCTTTGAGTAAGATTCAAGTATCACACAAGTTAAATCAAAGTAACTGCATGTCAACTGGTGGCAGTTGAAGCAAATTTTCTACCAAAGTGCTTTTCCAATTAAGGAACCAGAATGGGGACAGAAGGATGAAAGAAGTACTCACTATTGCTTCTTTCAAGCCAAAAAGCCACCTAGGGAGGTGAAGTAGAGCTTCTGGGTAGATTGAAGGGTTTCTGCGCAGGAGCTGGACACGTAGAATGGTTGATTTGAAGGGAACACCACGGATAAAACAGGCAAACAGGGCAGAGTAACTTAAATAAGGACAGGACACGGCGTAACTGATTGACTGTAATAAAATTTGATGATGATGAACAACTTTTGGCGTGGAAAGAGGGCTCTATATATACTAATTTCACCCATAGTAGAGGACCTTTCTGCCTGTGTGCGTGTAGTAACTGGTTTTCAGCGCAATGTGGCCAATTTGGGAGATTGGCACTAACAAGGCTCATCCCAATGACACTGCTGGTCATTAATTCAGCGTCACAAGTGCTTTTTATGACCTTAATAACCTATTTAGTCATTGTAACTAAGGTACATAGCAACACTGACGTGTGAATATATCTGAAATGGGCCACAAATGACGCAAATGGGCCACAAATGGCTAAGGCCAATCTTTAAAGTGTCAGCTTGCTACTATGACAGAGCCAACCTGACAAAGGTAACATAAATAGAGACATTATTACTACAATATTAAGACCCATTTATATGACTAATAATGTACAAAAAATCAGTTTACTTCTTTTTATCCAATAAAGCTTAGCAAAGTCCTGGCACCATAAAAATAAGTAATCAATTAAAATAACAACTACTTTTTACAAAAATACTAAATAACTTCTAAACCTTGAGGATAACTTAGAATATTATGTCATATTCTGAATCCTCATGCAAATTAATGTAGGGTCCCTCACTGGAAGTACCCCCAAATTCCTACTCCTTCACCTTGGACCAATTACCCGTAAGAATTGGCCACAAACACATCTCACACGGACATTACACATGTTGTCAGCTTGCTACTAAATCAGAGACAACCTGACAAAGTAACACTAGTAATATAGAAATTAATGAAAATAAATGAAAAATAAAAACAACATCATTACCATATGTACAAACCCTGAAAATAGTACATATGCTAATAATTGATAACAAATAGACATGAAGTAACTATAATAATAAGGAATAATCATAAGGTAACCATAGTAACACATAAAAGTAAGAGTAATAACTAGTAACCTTATTTTTACCATAAAACATTAACAAAGTTCTGGACCCTTAAAAATAAGTCAGAACTAAAATAAATAACTGTTTTTTACAGAAATTATGAATAACTTCTAAACCTTGAGGATAACTTAGAATATTATGTCATATTCTGAATCCTCATGTAAAATAATGTAGGGTCCCTCACTGGAAGTATCCCTGAATTCCTACTCCTTCACCTTGAACCAATTACTTGTAACAATTGGCCACACCCACGTGTCACAGATGCACATTACACACGTATGTACTTGATATATATGCATACTGTATGTGAAAGGACCAATTATGGACTTATAATTGAGGTGTTGTGTATAGTTTGGGAGTTAAGCCCAATTGGGGTTTAAACCTCCAACCCCGCGCGTGGATTATATAATCCAATTGGAAATTGGCCAAATGCGTGGAAATAGGCAATTACCTAGTTACCAGGTATGTACAAGCATAACCAGTGTACAGGTAGATTCTACATGACGGATTTGCAAGGTTTAATTAATAAAAACCTTGAATACCTAAGATTAACATAGCCAGCGTGGCCTTTAATGATTGGCCATAGCCATTTGTGGCCCATTTCCGTCATTTGTGGCCCATTTCAGATACAATCACATGTCAGTGTTGCTATGTACCTTAGTTACAATGACCAAATAGGTTATTAAGGTCATGAAGAGCACTTGTGACGCTGAAATAATGACCAGCAGTGCCATTGGGATGAGCCTTGTTAGTGCCAATCTCCCAAATTGGCCACATTGCGCTGAAATTCAGCAACTACAAGCACACAGGCAAGAAAGGTCCTCTACTATGAGTGAAAATAGTATATATAGAGCCCTCTTTCCACGCCAAATGTTGTTCATGATCATCAATTATTATTACAGTCAATCAGTTACGCCGTGTCCTGTCCTTACTTCAGTTACTCTGCCCTGTTTTGCCTGTTTTATCCGTGGTGTTCTCATTAAATCAACCATCCTACGTGTCCAGCTCCTGCGCAGAAACCCTTCAATCTACCCAGCAGCTCTACTTCACCCCCCTACGTGGCTTTTTTGGCTTAAAAGAAGCAATAGTGAGTACTTCTTTTATCCTTCTGTCCCCATTCTGGTTCCTTAATTGGAAAAGCACTTTGGTACCACCTTCTGTTACGCAGAAACCCATTGTTTGCTTAATCAGATACCACCCTGCTTAGCAGATCTCTGATTTAGAGGGCACCTACAAACACCCCTGCGCCAGCAGGCCCCTCTATAAAAAAGAATTATATTCTTTTTACTTCTTTCTTTACTACTTTTCTACGTGAAAATACCCCTCTCTACCCATCATTTGCACTCTTATCACCTTGTGTAGCTAAAAGGTACTAGCCCTTGGCATCACAGAGGCTGACACATGTATGTACTTGTTATATGTGCATACTATATGTGAAATGACCAATTATGGACTTATAATTGAGGTGTTGTGTATAGTTTGGGAGTTAGGCCCAATTGGGGTTTAAACCTCCAACCCCGCGCGTGGATTATATAATCCAATTGGAAATTGGCCAAAGGCGTGGAAATAGCTAATCCCCTAGTTACCACATATGTACAAGTGTAACTAGGGTAAAAGTAGATTCTACATGGTTTATTTACAAGGTTTTATTAATAAAAACCTTGAATACATGAGAGTAACATAGCCAGCGTGGCCTTTAATGATTGGCCTTAGCCATTTGTGGCCCATTTGCGTCATTTGTGGCCCATTTCAGATACAATTACACGTCAGTGTTGCTATGTACCTTAGTTACAATAACTAAATAGGTTATTAAGGTCATAAAAAGCACTTGTGACGCTGAATTAATGACCAGCAGTGTCATTGGGATGAGCCTTGTTAGTGCCAATCTCCCAAATTGGCCACATTGCGCTGAAAACCAGTTACTACACGCACACAGGCAGAAAGGTCCTCCACTATGAGTGAAATTAGTATATATAGAGACCTCTTTCCACGCCAAAAGTTGTTCCCCATCATCAATTATTATTACAGTCAATCAGTTACGCCGTGTCCTGTCCTTATTTCAGTTACTCTGCCCTGTTTTGCCTGTTTTATCCGTGGTGTTCTCATCAAATCAACCATCCTACGTGTCCAGCTCCTGCGCAGAAACCCTTCAATCTACCCAGCAGCTCTACTTCACTCCCCTATGTGGCTTTTTGGCTTGAAAGAAGCAATAGTGAGTACTTCTTTCATCCTTTTGTCCCCATCCTGGTTCCTTAATTGGAAAAGCACTTTGGTACCACCTTCTGTTACGCAGAAACCCATTGTTTGCTTAATCAGATACCACCCTGCTTAGCAGATCTCTGATTTAGAGGGCACCTACAAACACCCCTGCGCCGGCAGGCCCCTCTATAAAAAAGAATTACATTCTTATTATTTCTTTCCTACTACTTTTCTACGTGAAATTATCCTACTCTACCCTTATTTTGCACTCTCATCACCTTGTGTAGCTAAAAGGTACTAGCCCTTGGCATCACAGAGGCTGACATAAAGGCCACGCTGGCTATATCAATCCTTATGTATTCAAGGTTTTTATTAATGAAACCTTGTAAATAAACCACGTAGAATCCACTTTTACCCTAGTTACCCTTGTACATATGTGGTAACTAGGGGATTAGCTATTTCCACGCATTTGGCCAATTTCCAATTGGATTCTATAATCCACGCGCGGGGTTGGAGGTTTAAACCCCAATTGGGCCTAACTCCCAAACTATACACAACACCTCAATTATAAGTCCATAATTGGTCATTTCACATATAGTATGCATATATAACAAGTACATACGTGTGTAATGTCTGTGTGACATATGTTTGTGGCCAATTCTTACGGGTAATTGGTTCAAGGTGAAGGAGTAGGAATTTAGGGGTACTTCCAGTGAAGGACCCTACATCAATTTTCATGAGGATTCAGAATATGACATAATATTTTAAGTTATCCTCAATGTTTAGAATTTATCTAGCATTTTGTAAAAAGTAGTTGTTATTTTAATTCATTACTTATTTTTATGGTGCCAGGACTTTGCTAAGCTCATTGGATAAAAATAATTAAACTGAGTTTTTTGTGCATGATTAATCATATAAGTGGGTCTTAATAATGTAGTAATAATGTCTCTTTTTATGTTACTTTTGTCAGGTTGGCTCTGTCATAGTAGCAAGCTGACAGAGGCTAACAATAAGCAACGTCCAGGCGCGTCAGAACGGCGAGGTAATACAGCAACCCTATCAACGCTTGATAGTTGACTCCAAGTTGCTGAAACTCTGCCATTTCATGCAATGTGGCCACGTGAAGGCGCGCTTTAGGGTCAACAGGACAGGAAGCAACGGAATCATTTTCAAAGCCGTATTCCAGAAGCTTGTGTTTGACGTACTGCGTTTGGTGGATGTGCAGATGGCCTGGTGAGCAGCAATGTTCATGCCAAGCAAGAATTCAGCTTGCCCCAAGTATTTTATGTCGAACTCCAACTCAATTTTCTTCTTGAACTTGAGAGGGTCAGCGCTGATGACTACAAGGCCGTCAACGTGGGCATATATCCATGTCGCAGGCAGATCAGCTGAATCCGCGTGATGGAAAACGCATGGATTGGCTACCGTCGCTCGGAATCCAATGCGGAAAAGAAATCCCCTGAGGCGCTTGTACCAGGCATTTGAGGCCTGTTTCAGTCCCTAAATGGCTTTTCTAAGATCAAGGACCGTACCTGGGGCACAAGAAAACCCGGTAGGCGGCAGCAGTGTAACTTCTTCCTCAAGCGGACAAGTGAGGAAAGCACTCCTCACATGCAAGATGATGTTGTTATTCTCTTTACTGCACATGTGAACCCTAGCCTAACATAAGAAATGAAACCCTAGATTTTCACATTCTTTTACACACTGGGTTTTTTCACTCAAACGGAACGCGGACAACTCGATCTCCAGGTTCAAGGCATGGTTTGTAGTTCAGGGCTTTACTTGGCAACTTGGGGTTGATTGTTTTGAGACTTTTTCTCCAATGGCTTCCTTGTCCACGCTTAGAACTCTTTTTGCTTTGGCGGAACTTAATCAATGAGAGATAAACTCTTTTGATGTCTCCACTGCATACCTTCATAGTCCTGTAGATGAAGAGATCTATGTTTGTCCTCCTGTGGAACTGCGTCCGGAACTGAAAGGGAAAGTCCTCAAGTTAAAGAAAGCACTTTATGGGAGTAAGCAGGCTCCTCGTTGCTGGTGGAATTTTTTTAGCTCGGTCATGGAAAAGTTGGGGTTTCAAGTTGAAGAAATTGAACAGTCAATTTATTGTTGCCAAAGGGGACAGGACTTACTCCTTGTATGGATGCATGTGGATGACGTGGCAGTGTTCACTAACAGTAGCTTACTTCAAGACAAGATCAAACTTGGCTTGGAGCGGGACATGAAAATCAAGTGGGAGTTTGGCGTGCCACGGGTGGTTGGTATCAATGTAGAACGCTCAAACAGTTTTCAGCTGTCTCAGATCCATCTTGCAAACCAGATTGTTGACAAGGCTGAGGGTTATCTGGCGAAACATATTCTGCAAGTTTGATCTCCCCTGCCTGATGAACACTTAGTCACTTCCTTTAATGATGTACCAATTGAAAGAACCCAATATCAACATTTTATTGGATGTCTGAACTACTTGGCCCTAGGAACTCGACCAGATTTATCATATGCAGTGAATTGCTTAGCGAGGTATTCTCAAAATCCCCAATGGGCTCACTGGCGCGCACTCACTCATTTGATTGGCTACTTGAAATCAACTGTAAATAAGAAGCTGGTCATTAATCCTGTGGGACACAAATTACAACTCTGGGTGGATGCCGGATGGGGGGGTGAATTTGCGCGGTCGACTTTGGGGTTCTTAGTTAGGCTGGGAGGAGCGGTTGTTGCTTGGGGCTCTTGGCGTCAAAAAACGGTGGCAATGTCAACGTGTGCGGCAGAGTACATTTCAATGGGCGCAGGAATTGAATTCCTTACTTTATTGAAAGACTTGATTAAGAAATGCGGGAAGGAGGTCAACGGGGTTTTTTTCTGCAACAACAAAACGGCCATACTAGTCATGGAAGATAATGCATCACGGGGACGACTTAAGCATCTTGACCGGCAATTCTTCTACTCAAATGAAATGATCTGAAAACATGATTTGAAGCTCAACTGGATCAAAACCACCAATCAACTTGCCAATGTGTTCACTAAGAGATTGGGACTTGTTAACCATGATGTGATCTCTCTGTTGTTGCTATTTTTTTCTTTCTTTCTTTTCTTCCTTATTTTCTTCTGTTCTTACTTGATTGGTGTTTTGTTGTTTAACTCTGGTCTTATCTTCTTGTTGGAGATTGGGTGACGGATGCAAGGTTTGAGGGGGGATTTTGAGGAGTATGCATATGGGGCAGACCTTGCATAGAAGTTAAGGTTGCAATCCGGTGGGTTGGGTTTGGATATGGCTTGCCCAAGATCCGGATCCGGCATATCCGGCTCCGACACCGGGTATTGCCGGATTCTTTGCCTGCAGACAAAAAAAAACTGTATTGGCTGGCATTTGAAATTGACGCAAACGTTTTGCGTGCGTCACTTGGTCTTAATACATTTTAAGTTTTGGTCACTGTTGCACCACCCTGACCCATCAATGATCACGCTGATCACGGTATCATCACAGCATATAATCCAAGCTTCCCCAACGCAAAATTTTATTTCAATTTCAAAAACTCAAAGATGAGGTCTAAATGTACCATTGAAGACGTAGACAGTGACTCCAGCTCCGGCATTGAAGCAATACCACCTCCCAGCAATTCCGCAAGCCAAGTTACCGGCAATTCTGCCGCCGCAAGCCAAGGTGCCAGCAAAGAAATCTGGGTCTGGCAATACTTCAAGCCAACAACAATCAATGGTACTTCTTATTACGTCTGCCAGGTCAACAGGACTCCGGGAAGCAGCAATCTTTGCCTTGCAAAACTTGCAATCGACAAGAAGGGATCCACCAAGAGCATGAGCAACCACCTGGACCGACGACACCACATCTACAAAGGAAAATCCGATGCCGGCACAATAACAAAGTTCATGCAGACTGGAAAGATAGCTAAAAAACTTGATCAAGACTCCTTGACTTTGACGATTGCTTGCTTTTTCATCAAGTGCAACATTCCTTTCCACATCATTGACCATGAAGATTTCCGAGAACCACTTCGACTTTGCAACCCGGCAACTAAGTCTCTTGTTTGCGGAAAAGACACCCTGGCTTCCTTTATCCGAACAACTTTCCAGCAGGGTCAGCAAGTCCTCCAAAACAAGTTTGCTCGAATCCAAACCAAAATCAGCCTCACATGTGACACCTGGACATCCCCTAGCAATGTTTCTATACTTGGAGTTACCGCACACTGGATTGAGAAGGATTATTCTTTAAATTCTGTCATCTTAGCTGCTGAACTACTTGAAGGAAGTCACACCGGAGTATCTTTGGCAACTCACCTAGTCTCAGTCCTCAAGAAATACGAGATTGACAACAAAATCTTCTGTATCACCGCCAATAATGCTTTGAACAACAGGACCATGGCAAACCACTTGCCCAATCTTATTGCCTTTGATCCAAAGAACTGCATGCTTGGATGTATGGCGCATGTAACTAATCTTGCTGCTCAGGCTGGAATCAAAGCTTTCTCGAAGCAACCGCCAGCCCCAGCCTTACCTGGTGATTTATCCAGTATTTTAAACGACCAACCTGAGAAACTTGACGTTTCCAGCATCATCTCTCGCATTAGTGGCTTCACAACTTTCTTAAAGCGTTCCCCTCAAAAAGCTTCAGCATTTCTAGAAATTACCAACGGCATGATTGGAAAGCGGCTTGCCATAGTTCAAGACGTCGCAACACAATGGAATTCTACTTTTTCCATGCTCCAAAGAGCATCAAAACTTTGTGCATGCATCACAGTCTTCTGTGAAACCAACAACTTGACCGACAAATACAATCTCATCCCAGACGAATGGACTAAAGTCAAACAACTCTGCCGTTTCCTAGAACATCTAAACCAAGCAACCAAAACAGTTTCACCTGACAAAACGACCTCTTTAGTCTATGCAGCACCTGTGTATATCCGCTTGATAGAACGGCTCAACAAGGTAATTATTTCACACAGCCAACAAATACATATGTGAGCACGGATTGACTTGTTTTTGTTTTGTGTGTGCAAAAATAGGCATCTATGAAATACGACACACAAGAAATGATTCCATCAGCAAAAAAAATGATTGACAAGCTGAAGAGCTATTTCTATGCGGCAATTGAAAAACCGGTTTATCTATGTTCAATGCTGCTCAATCCACGCGTCAAAGCAACCCTTCTCACACCTGAGGTTCTTGAGTTACTCAAACTCACCAAACAGTCAATCATCCAGACCTTCAAGAAGGAAGCCAGCCGATTTTTGATTAATCAACGTGAACAAGATCCCGAGAAAAACATAGAAGATGAGCCGGTCACCAATCAGGAAGATACGATAAATTCAAGTATTTACCAAACAAAGAAAAAGAAAATAACTTCTCTCAATGAAGAAGTTGAAGTCTACTTAAGCTCCAGGTGCAAAGACGAAGGGTACAACATTCTTTCCTACTGGAAGGCCAAGGCCAAACAGTTCCCAATACTCTCAAAAATGGCTTGCACATTCCTTGCGGTACCCGCTTCAAGCGCTCCAACTGAGAGAGCTTTCTCTTTGGGCCAATACATCCAAGACTACAGGCGAAACAGAATGAACCCCGACACTCTCCAATCTCTTATTTGCCTAAAGAGCTGGCTATCTGAAAAGCTGATTGATGTAGATGATGTCTCGATTGAATCTTAATTTTTTTTATTATTATGAAGTAAAGCAATGCATACATTTGTTTGATCTGTGTCTAAAGCACAAAAAAGGCTGCCTGTATTGCCTGTATCTGCCCCCCCTCCATAGCCTAGATATCCGATTGGATACCGGATAGCTAGCAGGCCATCCGTGATCCAATCCGACCCGTTATCCGGTCGGATATCGTCGGATCCGCGGGGTCCGGACTGCAACCTTAACAGAAGGTTGTGGAATCTTGTAGTTCTTTCTGCTCATTGTGTATATATACAGCAATAACATGAAAGGATGCGGTTGGCCCCCCCCCTTTTTCCAAATTTTTCAGACTCACACTTCAGCCACGGCTGAAGTGTGAGCTGTATTTGGCTGTATTGCGGATGTAACGCGGACTTTTTTTTTCTCCACCACCACCGATTGATTGGATTCCTCCCCCCGGCTCCCCCCCCCCACGGCCACCGAATCTGAGCTTTTTTTTTGTTGCCATTCACTACGGTCATCCACCCATCCGGACTATCCCCCCTCCCAATTCACTATCACCATCATTCCCGCCCTTGACCACCGGCCGGCCCTTAAAACCAACCATTGACCACCGGCCGGACCGTAAAACCAACAAAGGTGAGCTTCATCGTAACCCTTATAAACTCACAAACCCCCGGCCAGTGACTGACAAGTCTTGTTCCAAGATTTTTGGGCTACAGATATCCAATGGCCTTTGTTAAATACGAAAAAGGCGTTAAAGTGATAGTCGTCAGCCTCCGCCGCCGTGGATACTCCCTCAAGGAAATCAACGATACCCTTGACCTGAAGATATCCAACAACTCCCTCCGGCGATGGATGGCCCTCTACCGTCGAACGCGCGATGTGGTCCGCGACCCGGCGCTTTATGCAAGAAGAGGGTGTCCACTCGCATTCTCAAGAGAGGAGTCGGAATTTGTCCTTGCTGCGCTCAACCACAATCCGACAATGTACCTGGATGAAATCCAGTCCCACATTGCAGCCATGACTGGCACTTGACACCCCCTGGCGACGATTTCATCTGAGTTGAGGGTACGCCTCCACTTGACCAGGAAGGTAGCGCGCACTGTCCACCCCGCGCAATCGGAGGACCAAAGGGCTCTGTTCGTTGACAAGATAGGCCCCTACCCTTTCAGTTTTTTTGTCTTTGTGGGTAAGTAGCGCTTTCTCATTGACATTCCCATCCCTGTTCTAGATGCTAATGGTTCGTTTTTCATTGCATTCTATGCTTTCAGACAAATGTGGGGTAACGCCGCAGAGCCATAGCCGTAACTACGCTCGGTCTCGTCGAGGTAAACGCACGAAAAGGCTTGTGAGGCCCCTCCCAAACACATCTTGCATCAGTGTGCTCCCAGGGGTCTCACTTGATGGGTTGGTAGGTGTGATGGCACACAAGGGCTCAATGCTCCGCATTGATGTCGAGTACTTCCTCGAACATGTTTTGGTGAGCTTGATCAGCGCGAGTAACTACGGAACATTATTGCTGACCCCCTATGTTCTGTTCTGCATCCCGTATGTTCATCAAGTGTCCAATGATGAACCTGTTCCCAGCCCCCAACAGCATTATTGTCATGGACAATGCAACCGTACACCATGGTGGACAAATTGCCGAGATATGTGATGCAGCAAATGTGTTGCTGATCTATCTCCCACCCTACTCGCCAGACCTCAATCCGATCAAGAAGGTATTTTCGGTGCTGAAATTGCAGGTCAAAAGGCACCATCTCTTGACTGGAACTGACGACAACCCTGACATCCTCGAGGCTCATCTCGAGAGAATGGTTACCCCAAGCCTCATGGGGTCCCTTTTCTTGGGGAGCGGGTATTTGGCATCTTGAGGGGTTTCATGCTTGCAAATTAGGAGGAAATAGTTCTATTCCTCTCCTAATTTCCCTCATCTATGCTTCGCTCATCTCTCAGCAATGTCAGCAACTTATTACAATTGCTCTTCATTTCCACTGTCTTTGAGTGCTACGTTTCCTTTTCTTTTTCCTCTTTCTTTTATCAAGGCTTCAGCTTAAGGCAATTAAAACAGGAAATTATTCACTTTCTTTTATCAATGCTTCAGCTTGAGTCAATTCTAAGATCATTAGATCATTCACTCAGAAATACAAAATAAACACTCAATAGCGAGCAACTTGAGTGCGAGAGATGGTTTTTTTAATGAGCGCAAGCAACATGTCAGGGGGTCACATTGTAATGTTGCCACTGACCCGCCCGATCACTCGTGCGTGCATGAGAAGCGTGGGTTGCGTTGCGCACTTGAGTTTTTTTGGCGCTGGCCATGTGGATGGTCGCTCTTGCTTACAGGTCAAAGGCACACTTCTCACATTTATTGGTTGCTCTAAGTCACACATCTCACAGTTGCTAATAAACGAGTGTCATGCAAATTGCAAGTAAAGAAAGGCAAGAAAACAAAACAAAACTTTTCCAGCAGAAAGAAAAAACATGTTAAAAGTTTATCTAATCTGAGTTATACCTATTCCCTTCCGTAAAGTAATCTATTCCATTACTTGATTTAAAGTATTTGCTTTCATTGTCCGTGGATGTTTGAAATGAACCTAAGATTGGCGCCGGCTGGGTAAATCTGGCCTTGATACATCAATACATCGGGGGTCTGTGTGGGGAAGGATGTGTGATGTCAGTCAACAATGTTATTTGTCATGAGGCACAAGGAATAATGACTTACAAGTGATGGGTACGACCTCACACCTCAAAGGAGTAGGAGTACCCATGCTGGACATGGGTATACTCAAGGGCCCGGGCCCCTTCCATCATTCGTTGCGCAATGGGCCGCGGGAAAGGGTACGGCAAACCCATCAGTTGTTTCACGGAGCTTGAGCGGAAGAAGTCCCAGTGCCCGATGCAGTTCAGCACGAGGAGGCCGTGGGCAATAAAATCGTTACTCGGGAAGTAGCATCGGGCCAGGAAGCCCTCCAATGTGAGGTCCCGGCCCTCTTTTGTCAATGGGGGTCGGGGTAGTTCATTGGAGGCAAGACTGGAATCCACGGGGGAGCTGGGTGCAGCGCTGGGGGAACGCTGAAGCTGGTGCTTGCATTGCCGGTGGTCGTGTGGGGGCTGAGTGGGTCTTTGGGGGGTGGTACCAAGGCAAGGCTGGAGCTAACACGGGATATCGGGCGCTTGCGAGTCGGAGAGGGCAAGGTCTGAAGCTTCTTATCAAAGCTCAGGCGGCTGAACTCGCCATGTACGCCTCCACCTGCGGGGCTGCCCGCAGCCTTACGTGCCAGGGAGCGGTGCACAGCAAGCTTGGCCTTTGCATGGGGAACTTCAACGTCTGAGCTGTCCGAGGTGTAAGCTTGGATTTGCTTGCCCTGAGGACCATGGCGCTGGGGCTCTGAGTCGGTGGTTGAGAGCTCGTCATTTGAAACCTCAACAGGATACTCCGGATTGCCGGCCTGGTGACGGTCCTTCTTTGAGGCAGGGCCCTCCCTTGTCCCCTCATCCATGTCAAACTCCAGAACGGGTGGGAGGCGCTCCGATTCAGGGTCGGAGTCAGATGAGTCGTCATTGGTTTCCGGAGTGGGCGTCTTGCTTGCACCTGTTCGTGGGATCAACCGGGGCGCCATCCAACGGCTGCAAGGCAATTTACGAGCCGGGGTGTACTTTTGTTTTGGCTCTTTATCTTCTGGGGATTGCGCGGCGCGGGTTTTCTTCTTGGTTTCTTTTGGAGTGAGTGTTGGCTTCTTTAGAACATGTAGAGGTTTCAATTTTGGGGTTGCTTGATTTGGGGGATTGGCTTCCTGAGCGCGCGTCTAAGGTCGCTGCCTTGCGCTCCTCCTTGGTCCAGAGCTTAATTGGCTCTGAGACAAACTCTTCTGTCTCCGGGGGGTGCTTGTAGTCAACGCCTGGGGCTTCAAGCAAGATAGCTCTGGCCCAAATCCAAAGAGGGCCGCGATTGAGTCGGATGGATCTATTGGGATCTTTGGGGTCTCGTATCCTCAAGGATTCGGCAGTAGTGTCATACGTCTTTGTAATAAGGGCTGTGAGTTTTTTTGACTATTTTTGCCCGCCCCTCTGACTGTACATCGGCCTTTGGCTGTGAGAGAGGAGCGGTGTCAGCATGAAAACTCAAGCAATGTTTAGAACACAACAGCTTACGTTGGCAGCTAGACAAGTTTTGGATCTCTCCAACAACAGGCGCTTGTTGTTGTCTCCGTACGTAAGAGCCAGTTCCTTGGCCTTGCACTTTTCCTGGTGCAGAAGAAGTCAATTGTCAGTGACATCGCTACCCATTGCGACAGATCAGAACAGGAAGAAAGCTCATGTTCTGCAATTTCTTAGCCAGTGCTCCGGGATCCTCCATCACAATCTTGACTGTGCACTTGCTTGAAGGACTCGAACTAACAGCCTTGGCAAAATCCTCAAACTTGTCTTTGTCAGTGACATAGGCATGACTCTTGACGCCATAGACCCGATGGTGCGTAACCATGCACTTCCATTTCAAGTCTTCGTCCTTGTTGAGTTTGGTCAGATGTTTGCCAAAGTGTTCATGATGGCGGGATTTGTCAAGCTTTCGGATCAACGCCTCCTTGAAGCTACGCCAGGTCCAACCAGTCATTTCAGTCTTCCATATGATATTGCCTTTGGGGACCGACTTCTTCCAATCCTTGCTTGCGGGGGCCGGCTGTTTAGAATGAGCTCTGGTTAGCTCATTGGAGACCAAGCAGATGTAAACTACATAGTCGAGGTGGAGGACTCGATGAGACGCAGGTTCTGGCGGAGGCATTATGGCCCTGCGCTCGTTGGCCGGCTGTGCGCAACTCTTTGCGGCCGGCTGTGCGGGACTCTTTGCGGCGGGGGGGGGGGGCGGACGGAGAGCCGCTCTGGGGCGCAGCTTCTGGCGCACTTGGTTGGTTTGCAGGGGAGGCTGGCAGTGGTCCCTGACCATTAGGAGAACCAGCAATGAGACTGTTGGGCTGTCGACGACCAACCCATTTGTTAAGTTGGGCCTGAGCTGCCATCTGAAAGCGGGCGGCAGTTGCAGGGTCCTTGTAGAATAGCTGAAAGCCGCGCAGATCGACCCCAAACATTTGGTTATTCGGTGGCATGTGGGTATTCGGAGCCATTTGGCTGTGCGGGGGGACCATTTGCGACATTTGGGAGTTCAGCGGCGCCATTCCAAATGGGTGTGACTGGCCAGTCCCGTTTCCGCCGGCGGTTAGTGACTCCTCAAAGGAGATCCGGCACGACTGATTGTTGCCAAGCGATTGGGATGGCCCCAGCCACGACTGTTGGGTCCCGCCAGGCGCGTTCGGAAACGGTAGGGGAGGGATATCGCTTGATTCAAAAGAGGCATTTCCTTGAGGTTGCATGGTAACTTGAGCAGATAAAAATGCTTTGGATCAGTGAATTGTCAAGTGCAGCTCAAAACAAATCACAAGAGTAAATCCAGGACTCACTAGCGAGCTAGAAAAAAATCCAATGGCGATTCTCCCTTGGATGCTTTTTTTTGGCGGCTGGACGGTAGTGGGGGATGGTCAGTCAGTGAACAAAGAGATAAACCAAAAGAGGAAAATGGGGTAGACGCACCTTTTATCGCTTGAAATGGGATTGGCAAATATTTTTCTGCAATTAGGTGGGTGGGTGGTGTGGCCGGTGGGGTTTTCTGGCGGCCATCTGTCTGATCAATTGGTGGGAGGTAGGGGAGGAAGCGGGAGGAAGAAATGTCGGGAAATACAGCCAAATACAGCTCACACTTCAGCCATGGCTGAAGTGTGAGTCTGAAAAATTTGGAAAAAGGGGGGGGGGGGCAACCGCATCCTTTCATGTTATTGCTGTACATATGGTTTTTCCTCACGTGCAATACTCATGGGTTTTCTCCCTCATTTCACTCTACAACAGCTGCATTGCCGGCAGGCACCACGGCGCCCCAAACGCAATATATGCCTATGGGTGCGCGCTCTCTAGAAACTCGATTAGCGGGGCGTTCCCATCAAGCAAGTAAGCAGACACCGCAATGTTTCGCTGGCGGCGAGATGGGTGGATGAGGATAGCGGTAGGATCTTGTAGTCACTTGGCAGCTCACAGCGAAAGTGCTACATAGTGCTTTCCTGATTGGACAGCCTCACAGTCACGGGAGTCTCAAGCATGCCTTGGATAGGGGTAGCCTCTTAACCGCACCAAGGGCTTGCAAAGCAACTCCTATCTGAATCACGGAACCCGTCTCGCGTCGAGTGACATCCATTCTTTGGCAGGTCAGGAGTCGGGGTAAGAAAGTTATGAATTGGATTTCAAAGTTTCTAGTTAACAATCACCGCTGACGGTACATAGAAGCATGGAAAGGCTATGTCAGAGAGATTTAACATGGGAGTAAAGGCAATTCGAAGGGATAAGAATTTAAGTTGTGAGTAGCGGCACCAAAAGTTACCGGAGATGACTAAGGAGAGGAGGTCCAGGCGTTATCACAAAGCCTGGCTCGGAAAGATCATTGGGCTCATGTAATCGAGTTGGTAGATATCGCAACCGATGACAACTATGGTAGTTGGAAGGTTAGGGATTCTGCAGGGGCGGAAAGAGGGCCCATACTTCCGGTAATCACATCGAGCGGGGGAGCAATCAGAAACCAGGAGGACACAGGCGATTCAAGCTGGAAAAAGAAGTGACCGGAATTCAAATAAGGTGATATAGTGATCCCGTCAGAGAGATCGGAGACAGTAGGCTCACCTGGAGGGTTGGGGGGAGGGGGGAGGGCTAGCAGATGATGCAGTTGTGGTTGCTACCGCCGATCTCATTGGAGATGATGCAGTAGTGGTTGCTTCCGCCGATCTCATTGGAGATGGTGCAGTAGTGGTTGCTCCCGCCGATCTCATTGGAGATGGTGCAGTAGTGGTTGCTTCCGCCAATCTCATTGGAGATGATGCAGTAATGGTTGCTCCCACCGATCTCGTTGCCGTTAACATGGGCATTTGGGATGGCAGCAATGTTGAAGTGAGAGGGCATTTTGGCTTGTAGCTGGGGTGGTTGTAATGAGTGGGAAGAGGTGTGTTGGTGACTAGGGGTGAGTGTACTGAGAAGTGGGAAGAGGTGATGGGTGAGAGGAGGAAGTCGGTGCTCGATGGTGCGGTATTTATAGACTACAAAGTGCTAGCCCAGCTTGCGCTGCGCCAACAGCGAAGGGGAGGTTTCAACCGAAAAGGGCCGGCTTGATCTCGCAGGGGGGGCGTTGTGTAAAATGCCCCGCGTGATCTGAAAAAGGAAGCGATGATCGAGCCATCATAGCTTTTGGAACGCAATACTCGCAGGTACCCCGACGTCAATCGACCAGATAGTTGGTTTGCATGGAGCAAACCGTCTCTCCCTTTGTGTTGCATTATCGAAAGCGGAGAACAAAGAAGAAGAGCAAGGCCAAGCGCTGCTTAGAGAATGACATTGGAGACCAAGAGCGGTCAGAATAGTTCAAGATGGGACGGTACGGCTGTTAGCCGGATAAGGTTGTTTGTGAAGGGCTCTACACCTTCAATACACATGCGACTCAAGGAAATTTCGAACTGCCCGGCTGTATCCGGGTACATAAAGCGGCCCGATTTATTTACCTGATCCGTGGGGTCCCGGGCCTCATGAGGTGCATCAGCACATCGCAATCGCATTTATGTTGCCAAACGCAAAGCAACATCACCCTGCGAACGTTCCACTCGCTCAGTAGCTTGCCAAAGGCAATTAACTTCATAAAGTAGTGCATTCAGCAAAGCTTTCGCTCAACATGTGTAGATGCTTTTTGCGGGAAGCTCGCCCACCGAACCACTGATGCCACTGCCTCAAGCCTATCAGGCGTTATTGTTCGCCCTTTCTTTTCTCAGTTGCTGTTGTTATGAGCTCGCGGTTGTTGTGATTGCTTGTTACCGGATCGCAGCGGGAGGTTGCAGTGTCCGTGAAGCCGTGAAGTGATGTGAACCCCGGGCTGCAGCTGGGTGGAAACCACATGAGCCAGGCTGCGGCAGTGAGCCTGCCCCGCAGCAAGAGATCCGAGCTGCGGAGCATATGTAGAAAAAATCCCTTCAGCCACTGCCAGAAAACTAACCTCGGATGGCTACATCCAATTTCGTATCGGAAGTGGTCATCCGAGGCAAACTCGGTGTTGGACCAACCGATGCAATCCCTCAACCAATTCAAAATTGGTTGAGGACTTCCGATGAGATCTTGGTTGAGGTGTCAACCGAGGGAAATTGTTTCCTTGGTTGACACCCAAGCAATGCAGCCTCGGGTGCCAGAAACCAAGGCACCATCCATCGGTTTGAAAATCACCAATTCAATCTTGAATCGGTGATTTTCAAACTGATGGAAATATTCCATCGGTTGACATCAACCAATGGAATAAGTAATTCCATTGGTTGATGTCAACCGATGAAAAAATTCCATCGGTCAACCAATGAAATAATTCCATTGGTTGACATCAACCGATTAGAAATGCCGGTAGCTGCGGGCATCTCTAGCTTGCCGAGCTGGTGGATCAAATCTGAACCTGCTCGGCGAGCAGGTAGGATGCCCGCTGAGCTGGTGGGGGAGTCTGTACCGGCTCGGCTGGCAGGGCACCCTGCTTGGTGGACTGGTTCAGTCCGTACCAGCTTGGCTTCCCGGTCAACCTGCCTGGTGAGCTGGTAAAGTTGTACCAGCTCCGCTGGCAGGTCAACCTGCCCACTGAGCTGGTACACTGTATGTACCAGCTGGCAGGTCAACCTGCTTGCCTAGCTGGTACCAAGCTTGGCAAGCAGTTCCAGCTGGGCTGGTATACAGTTGCGCGCGGCATTGCGCTGTACGGAGGTTTTGGTGAGGTCCCAAATGTTGGCTCAAGAAAATGCAAAAAACCCAAAATTTTTATGGCTTTTGAGGGGCTGAGGCATCATTTAAATGTTCTCTAAGCCCATATGGAAGCATTTAGCATTCTGTTTGAGGCTTTGGTATGTATTTAGGGCAATATATTGACCTAATTTTATGTACTCAAGCCTTGATTTAGGCTCCGGGTCCCAATAGTCAAGTGTAAAAATAAAAAAATAAAAAATGGCTGGACCAAACAGGTCGCCCCTCATATTTTTAGAATCTACAGACTCTCAAAGCTCTAAAAATGTGGTCAGCTTGAGTGCTGGACCCCCAATGACAACGGTGTTTTCCCCCGCGTACCCAGAACAAGTTTTGCAGGCGGCTCTGTACAGCAGAATGCCGCGCGCAACCGTATACCAACTCGTCAATCAGGTCAACCTGCCAGCTGGGCTGGTACCAGCCTGGCAAGCAAGTTAACCTGCCAGCTGAGCTGGTGCCAGCTCAGCGAGCAGGTTAGCCTTCCAGCTCAGCGAGCAGGTTAGCCTTCCAGCTCGGCAAGCAGGTTAGCCTGCCAGCTGAGCTGGTGCCAGCTCGGCGAGCAGGTTAGCCTGCCAGCTGGCTTGCCGAGCTGGTACCAGCCCAGCTGTTAGGTTACCCTGCTCGCCAAGCTGGTACCAGCTCAGCTGGAAGGTTAACCTGCTCGCCAAGCTGGTACCAGCTCAGCTGGCAGGTTAACCTGCTCGCCAAGCTGGTACCAGCTCAGCTGGCAGGTTAACCTGCTCGGCGAGCTGGTACCAGCTCAGCTGGCAGGTTAACCTGCTTGGCGAGCTGGTACCAGCTCAGCTGGCAGGTTAACCTGCTCGCAGGAACACTGTTGGCTATTATAAGCATAATATGTACATCAAGTGATACATGAAGTGGCATATGCATAATATGAGTTATACGTCTTAAGGTATTGTCAGATTATGTATTTGAAGTTTTGTCCATGAGGGGGTGATATGGATGTACAGTGGCGCAACCCATTCTACTGTACACGTTCACCAGCAAAATTTTTTTGGCCATTCTGTGAACCCTCTACATAGAGCTTTCACGGATCTTATGTAATCAGCCTAGTACTTAGTCTTGTCACTCCCGCGTCCCTCCTAGCTTGGTAGAGACTAACGTTCATCCCTCTACCGTGCTAGGTGAGTCACCCCCATTCTCATTTTATTCTCCCTTTCCTTTCTCCTTCAGCTTCTTATCTTTCCTCAGTTGTATATAGAGAGACTAACGTTCATCCCTTTACCGTGCTAGCAATCACTCCTGCCTTTGGTTCTAGAAAAGTCTCCAAGATCCTACAGATCTTGATCTAGTGCCACGCTCCGTCGGTTCAGTGAAGAAGCCAAATTGGCTTCTTACACTTTTTTTTTCTCAAACCAACAACTCACTCCGCGTGTGGTGTCCCCCCCCCCAATACACCACATCCTTGTTCTGAACCACCCGCAACCATCTCTCCGTTCCGCATCCGTTCCGTCCTCCATCTTGCCTGGTTCATGAGCACACAACAAACTAACCCGGGCATCCACGTTCCCATTACCGACCCTGAAGCAATCCTCCGAGGCGCGCGTGCCGAACAACGTTGTGTAGAGCGTGTCGCCGCCTACCATACTGCTCAAGCAGCGGCCCAATGTGCTGCCCGCACCCCGAGCACCCCTGGGATCAACACCACTGACAACCCACCCCCTTCCGACACTCCGTCCTCTGCCACCCCGTTGGATTCCCCAACTGCTTTGCTACCCCCTCCACCTGATATTCCCACCATCACAATGACCCCACCTGAACCCCCTAGTCACCAGACACCGCCTGCCCCCACTACTTCAACCTTGTCCAATGCCAAAGACAAAGGCCGCGAACCCAACAATCAGCCGCCGCCCTCCCATGAAGACTATATGTGTTTCATCATGGAAGCGCAACACCACAGCAATATACTCCAGGCTCAAGCCAATTGGGCGGCCTCCGCGGCCCGCATGGAGTGTCTCGAGGAGGCCCTACTCCTCTTATCCGTCAAGAGAGAGGAATCCCCCCAACCACCACAACCCAAAACTCCTCCGACGGGCCATGCAGCGTTTCCAAACAACCAATGGACCCCTTTACATGGGTCCATTTCACCACATCAAACCGTTTATGAAATGGCTGAAAGCCGTTCAAATTTTCTTCGCAGCCAAGAGTGTCACGCACGATGAGGACCGGATTTGCGTGGTGGGCAGCCTCATACGGGAGACGAATACCATCACCTGGTACGAGAACGGCTTGGACAAACTTACCCAACTTTCTTGGTTGGATTTCCACGCAAAGCTCATCAAGATTGCGCTCCCTCCACTACCAGAAAATCTGCTTCAACTGCCACCAGTTGAAATGCAGTCACTTTGATTTAACTTGTGTTTTACTTGAATCTTACTCAAAAAAAGCTTCAACCCAACTTCAATGCACAGTCACTGTGCATTGTTCACAGTGACTGTGCCAGAAAAGTTGTTTTGGATTAAATTGCAAGTAAAAGGGGAGTAAGATGGGACTAGCTTGCATGTCGACTGGTGGCAGTTGAAGCAGATTTTCTGGTAGTGCTCCGCTATGGCACACCACCCTCCAACACCGACTCCACAATCTGTCCATGTCCGACGGCGAGCTGTTTGCCTCGTTCAGTACCAAAGCAAGAACCCTCCAGAGCATGCTGAATTTTGAGCAGCATTTGGTCTCCGACTTTGCACTAGCGGAAGCGGTCATGTTTGGCCTCCCGCAGGAGGTCAAGGCGCTAGTGAACAACTTTAAGCTCCTCTGCAAGGAGACATTTGATTATAGCGAATTCGAGAGCGATGTCCAAGGCTACTTCAACAACCTCCTGAAACGGGCCCCTACTCGTGGCCGTACGGTGTGGTAAGCCAATCTTTCCTTAGCAAAAAGCTAGAAAGTCCAAAACAAAAGGTTCAGCAATCACAGAAGGATCACAAGCCATGGCCAAGACTCAACAATCACACAAGCTTCACAGGGTTTCCACCAGACATCCCCAAAACCACATTCCCAACACATGAAACCCCAACCCCTTCCTTTGAATATTTTCACTTGGATATAGTCCACACTCTCATAGAATATTCCACAACTCATACTTTTCACGTTTCAACCCCTTAACCACAACTCAACCAATGTATATAGCTTTTTCACTTGTTCCATCCTTCCATTTATTTCCATCACCCACAAGTCAGCCATGCTCATTTCTTTTCCAAGTTTCATCTCTATGTTTCACCCCTCACACAACCACATTTTTGTCAGATTATCGAACCTGCCGCAGACCGCGCTGTAAAGCGTTGCAGGGGAGATACAAGCTCTCTGACTAAGCAAAGTGAGCCACAGTGTTTCATCCCCTTAGACACATAGGATGAAACTAATCACAGCCTCTCCTTTCCAGAATCCGCAGGCAAGACAAGCCACCAGTTGATGTGGGAACGGCCCCAAGCCACGCAACCCACCGGGACCAGCGGCGAGACCAAGGCGAACGAGAAAAGCCACGAGCAACCCTTGTGAGTATTTAAGGAGCCCGCTTCTGCACTTCAGAGCATTCCCCAGGCTAACTAGTTGTCTCGCTTCCAATCTCTCCAAAGCATCCTAGCTCCAAGGATAACCTCCCCACTGTTAGCCACCAGAATAAGTCCTAATAACATTGGGTAAGTGGCAGATGTATTCCTAGCAAAAGACATTGATCAAGACAATGCAAACTGATGCAAGCCACATCATGTTGCAGGCATCGATCAAACCCCAGCAAGAATACTTAAGCTGCTCAAACGACCTGAAATCCTTGGCAGCAGATCAGGTATGGCATGAGCTTACCAAGGACGAGCAGAAAGAAACACAAGCTGACGCTTGTGTCTGTTGTAGATCTGAACCGTTCCTGTTGTTCACCCCGCGTTCATCATAAACCTCTCATCCCTGATCTTAGATCCCCATCTTCTCCAGTCAACTCCCGTTCTCCATCTATCTCTCTATCTCTCTCTCTCAGAACCAATCACTTCAGTCCCTCCGATTACTCAGATTATCAGCTTAGCCAAGAACAGACGACCGCGTCCTGCTCTTAGGTAATTATTATTCTCAAATCTCTTCTTCTCGCGTAGCTTGCAAATGTTCATAGGTTGTATATAGCAAAATATATTAGAGATTCTAACTTGAAATATAACTCTTAGTTTTCAAAACTCTTTAATTTTGGCCACTCCCCCAATTGTCCATATTTCCTATATAAGAGGTTTGTCTTCCCTGCTGATTTGTTCCCCATCAGAAAATCACTGGTCACACATTATAAAGCAGTTACCACATATCATAGCCCCATTAACTTGGAGAAATTATTAGTACCTTATATATCCCAGCCCCCAGTCTGATTACAACCTGAAAGATGAACATAGTCATCAATTATACATAAATCATACCCTTACAAAGATATCCTAAACATCCTCATTAGCCACACCTTATTCTTTAAGAGTCCATACTCTTATATTCTTGTTACCTTACTCTCCCAGACAACCAAGAGGTGGCTCATTCAAAGCACCTATTCCCTCTCAAGCTCTATTCTTTCTAAAAAGAGTAGTTCCACAACGTCTCCTTCCCAACCACAGGCGTCGACATCTTCTCCCCGACTCCCCCGCAACAAGGTCATCTGGCGCATACACGCCTTTCTTGACTTGCAGGGGAAGTGCCACTTCTGCAAGCGAACCTGCGGAAACCTCCCAGGCGCCTGCCCGGGTCCCATCAACAAGGCATACATCGAAATTCCGTCTACGTTCAAGACACCTCCAAAGCCAGCTGACTACAGGCCGCCCCGTCCCCGTGGCCCCACCCAATCCACGGCCGGCAAGCCTACGCAAGCTCCTGCTGGTCGCCCGTCTGGCAAATCCGCATCGGTCGCGGCTGCGGAGGCAACCCCACTTTTCCCCAATTTAGACAAAGCGTTGGTGGCCGGGTTTGCCGCCATCGACAAGGAGCTGCGTCTTGCCCAGACTGAAGGGTATGTAGCACCCCCCTCCCTTAAGCCCCGGGTTGTTGTACTTCTCCGCTGTGGATCTGTGGACTTACGAGGGCTGGTGGACACGGGATCAGAGATCAATCTGATCTCTGAACAGGCAGTTGACCGGGCGGGACTGGGACGACTGGACCTGCCGAAACCGACACAGATTTGACTGGCACTCCACAACAACGCCACCAAGCCCATCCTACTCCGCCAATATGTGTTGGCCACTCTGTCCAACCCCAACTCCCCTCTGATTTTCCCGGACGTCCCGCTCAAGATAGGTTCAATCGCGGGAGACCACGATATGATCCTTGGGACTCCATTCCTTTCCCATTTTCACCTTTCCGTCTCTGTGTCCCTCCATTCTCTTACCTGCTCAAAGTCAAAGACTTCCATCCGCAACTACTGTTTTCCCCATGCAATGAACATTTTGGCTTTAGAGCCCCTTGTCCCTCCGCCCGTGCCGGGTCTTGAAGAGAGAACTTTACGCGTACTGCGCAACGTTGAAACGCTGCGCTGGGAAGTAGTGCAGCGTAGCGGTTAGCGCAGCGGGATTTAGCCCCTCTGCGCTGCGCTTATTAGTAGCGGTGATGCCGCTACCGCTACCGCTTCTTGGCCAAAGTGTAATTTTTCCAACTGATGTAGCGGCGCTTCTGTAGCGTCAATCTAGCGGGTTTCTGCTACATTGTAGCGCGGAAAAGCACGCTTTTGCTACAAAAGCGGTAAAAGCGCCACCACCCTACTTAAGGGTACCGGTCCCCCTGATAAGGGTACTGATCATCCTTATAAGGGTACTGGTTACCCTTATAAGGTCATCATTCACCTTATAAGGGTACTGGACACCCTTAAAAGGGTGCCATTTACCCATAAATGTACCGGTAACCCTTATAAGGGTACCGGTTGGTACCCTCATATGGACCGGTCGGCACAGGTTGGCACCCTTTTAAGGGTGCCGGTCACCGGTACCCTTATAAGGGTGCCACTCACGGGTACCCTTATAAGGGTGCCAATCACCGGTACCCTTATAAGGGTGCCGGTCGCCCTTACCCTTATGAGGGTGCCAGCTGGACCGGCCGCACACCAAAAAAAAGGTGTGCGGCCGGTACACGCCCCTCTTTTGGGGGCGTGCAACTGTTACACACCCCCCGCAGGCTGTTTCATGACATGCAACAGCCTGTGGAGGCATCAATCCCCCCATAAAAATAGTGGTTTCCGCTACGTAGCGCAGGAAAGCGCAGAAAAGCGGGCCGCGCTGCAGCTGCGCTTTTTTGTAGCGAAAGCGGCAAATTTGCCGCTGCGCTTTTGCTTTTTCCTTCAAGCAGGAAAAAAAAAATCGCTGCGCGTAGCGAAAGCGCAGCGGCTCTCCGCTGCCCTTTCGCTATTTGGTCTGAGGACGTAGCGGGATCCCGCTGCGCTGCGCTACTTTGACCGCTTTTTGTAGCGTAGCGCAGCGCTTCAACGTTGTACTGCGCAAATTTGAGGACCTGTTCCCCAGCGACATCCCTGCTGTGTCGGACGAGGCGGAGTCCTTGGGCCTTTTTACGGACGGTACATTCCCAGAGAAGATCCAAGATGAGAGCTCTAACGTCCGCCACAAAATCGTGCTCACAGACCCAAACGCTGTCATAAACGAACGGCAGTACCCTTACCCCAACAAACACCTCGTCTCCTGGCGCACTCTACTTGACCAGCATGTCAACGCGGGGGGAATCCGGCGTTCTTCAAGCCAATATGCTTCCTGTAGCATGATCATACCAAAGAAGGATCCCTTGGCGCTACCTCGATGGGTTTGCAACTACCGTGTCCTTAACAGCTTCACGGTCAAGGACTGCTCCCCTCTACCTAATGTAGACAAACTCCTGTGGACGGTGGCGGTGGGCAAGATTTTTTCTATTCTGGATCAGACCAATGCGTTCTTTCAAACGCGCATGCGCGTTGAGGACATCCCTCTTACTGCGGTGAAAACTCCGTGGGGATTGTACAAATGGGTGGTCATGCCCATGGGGTTGACCAACGCTCCGGCAACTCATCAGGCTTGATTGGAAGAAGCCCTTGGTGATTTAATCAACCGTGTCTGTGTGGTCTACCTCAACGACATTGTCATTTTCTCAGATTTGGCCGAGTCGCACGAGGAGCACATCTGCCGGGTCCTGAAACGCCTCCGGGCTGCCGATTTATATTGCAGCCCTAAGAAAACCAAATTATTCCGCGACAAGGTCAAGTTCCTCGTTCATTGGGCCTCCGCGTCGGGTATCTGCGCCGACAACAAAAAAGTCGAACAGATACAAAACTGGCCAACTCCGCATTCTTCCAAGGGTGTCAAGAAATTCCTTGGCACCGTTCAATGGATGAAGCAGTTTATCTGGGGACTTCAACGGTACGTAGGCACGCTCACCCCTCTCACCAGCAGCAAACTGGACAAGAAAGATTTTTTTTGGGGCAAAGCTGAGGATGATGCTTTCAACAATATCAAACGGATTATGGCATCCCTGCCTTGCCTACGGAATATTGATTACGAGTCTTCCAAACCTCTTTGGCTTTTCACCAACGCAAGCGGGTCAGGGCTAGGCGCGGCCCTGTTCCAAATCAAGGAGTGGAAGCAGGTGTCGCCCATTGCATACGAGTCACACCAGATGACACCGGCGGAGCGGAACTACCCGGTGCATGAGCAAGAGCTCCTCGCCATTGTGCACACTCTCCAGAAATGGAAAATGCTGCTTCTGGGTATGAAAGCTCAAGTCATGACTGACCATCACTCCCTAACGCACCTTTTGAAACAACAAAACCTCAGTTGCCAACAGGCTCGTTGGACCAAACTGCTCGCCGACTTTGACCTAGAATTCGAGTACATCCGGGGCAAAGACAACACGGTTGCCAACGCTCTGTCTCGGAAGGACATCCCTGAGAAAAAACCATCGGTTACTCAGGAAAGAGTGGCCTGCATTGCCGCACTGACGGAACTGGGCTCCACTCTCTTGGACTCACTTTGCCAGAAAATCCTGACGGGCTACGCCTCCGACGATTTCTGCCTTACTCTCCGAAAGAATTTACCCCTCCGTGCCAACTGTATTGAACGCGACGGCCTCCTCTTTGTTGATGGCCGACTGGTTATCCCGGACTCCGACAACCTTTGCGTGAATCTCATCAGCAAAGACCACATCCGTCTGGGGCATCTCGGCTACTCCAAGACCATTTCCAAATTACGCCGCGACTTCTTTTGGCCTCGTATGGCGGGAGACGTGCTCCGCTATGTCCAATCTTGCGTGATCTGTCAGCATACCAAATCAGCAACGAAAGCCCCAGCGGGCAAGAAGCTCACACCTTCTTTCCGGCGATTCCCACTCTCCGATATTGCAATTGACTTCGTTGGCCCCCTAAAGGGATCCCTGCACTACGACATGATATTGTCATGCACGCGCCGCCTCTCCGGATTCACCAAACTTATCCCAACAGTGCAAACGGACTCCGTGGAAAAAACAGAATCCCGTTTCTTTGCTGGTTGGATTGCCATCTTTGGCGCCCCGGCCTCCATTATTGGAGATCGGGACAAAGCTTGGACCACCAAATTTTGGCGCTCCCTGATGGACCGCTTGTCCGTCCGGTTCAACATGACCACGTCCTTCCACCCACAAGCGGATGGCCGGAGCGAGCGCACAAACAAAACTCTGGGCCAAATTCTTCACACCTTCACCACTAAACGTCATAGCAAATGGTTGGACGCGCTACCTGCCGTCGAGTTTGCTATTAATTTGGCTGTCAACTCAGCGACCGGACTGTCTCCTTTTTAGTTGATTCTTGGCAAGCAGCCATCCCTGTTTGCCGACACCAAGGCTCCGTCCGACCTCCCGCTGGCCCTTGTGAAGTGGATCAAGCTGCGGGAAACGGCCTGGGCGGACGCCAGGGATGCCCTGTACCTCAGCCGCATCAAACAGGCAACTCAACACAACAAACGCGTCTCCGCCGGCCCAGACCTGCAGGAGGGCTCTCTTGTCCTACTCAACTCCGCCGATTGGCAGAACCTCAAACAATCCGGCACGGACAAGCTCAAAGAACGCTTTGAGGGACCCTACCGCGTCCTACATGTGTTCAACTTTGGACAAAACGCGGAACTCAAACTTCCTGATGGGGACCGCCGCCATCCGACATTCCATGCCTCAAAACTCAAGGCTTTTGTGGAGCGACCTGATGTCGCGGAGGACCTTACTGCAAAAGTAAGTTCCTCCCAAAGTGCACCGTTGCGTGAAGCTCCGCTATAATTTTGTAAGCATACCCTGGCCACTCCGTGAGCACATATTGTTTGTTTTTCTCCCCACAGGCTACCCGACACGCGGCATCTTCGTTGGCGCGCTCCCATTCTGGCTACCCGTTCTCCACCCATACATCCTGATCCCTTCCTTGCCCGTCGCCTCCCCCTCAACTCCCCCCTTTCTTCCTCTTTCTCCTCCACCGTCCCCTTTCTTTTCCTTTATTTTTCCTTCCCCACTCCCTTCTCCTCTGTCCTCTCATCCTTGTCTTCCCGCCCTCAACCTTTCTTTTTCTCTTTGTTTCCTTTCCTTTCCTTTTTTTCTTTTTTTTCTCCGCTCCATCACCCTTTCGTCGTTCCGCCACCTGTTCCTCCCTCAACTCGTTGTCCCCTTCCCCTTGACTTTGGTTCTTTTTAGGGGGGGAGACTGTGAACCCTCTACATAGAGCTTTCACGGATCTTATGTAATCAGCCTAGTACTTAGTCTTGTCACTCCTGCCTCCCTCCTAGCTCGGTAGAGACTAACGTTCATCCCTCTACCGTGCTGTCAGCCTCTGTGATGCCAAGGGCTAGTACCTTTTAGCTACACAAGGTGATAAGAGTGCAAATAATGGGTGGAGTGGGGTATTTTCACGTAGAAAAGTAGTAAAGAAAGAAATAAAAAGAATATAATTTTTTTATAGAGGGGCCTGCTGGCGCAGGGGTGTTTGTAGGTGACCTCTAAATCAGAGATCTGCAAAGCAGGGTGGTATCTGATTAAGCAAAAAATGGGTTTCTGCGTAACAGAAGGTGGTACCAAAGTGCTTTTCCAATTAAGGAACCAGAATGGGGACAGAAGGATGAAAGGAGTACTCACTATTGCTTCTTTCAAGCCAAAAAGCCACGTAGGGGGGTGAAGTAGAGCTGCTGGGTAGATTGAAG
>PGCI01000476.1:0-49881 GCA_002873125.1 Puccinia coronata f. sp. avenae | reverse complement strand
TCCAGAATCATTGTGGAGGGGCCAGAACCCCCTCCAGAATCATTCTGGAGGGGCCAGAACCCTCCAGAATCATTCTGGAGGGGCCAGAACCCCTCCAGAATCATTCTGGAGGGGCCAGAACCCTCAGAATCATGGAGGGCCAGAACCCCTCCAGAATCATTGTGGAGGGGCCAGAACCCCTCCAGAATCACTCTGGAGGGGCCAGAACCCCTCCAGAATCATTCTGGAGGGGCCAGAACCCCTCCAGAATCATTGTGGAGGGGCCAGAACCCCTCCAGAATCATTGTGAGGGGCCAGAACCCCTCCAGAATCATTCTGGAGGGGCCAGAACCCCTCCACAATCATTCTGGGGGGCCAGAACCCCTCCAGAATCATTCTGGAGGGGCCAGAACCCCTCCAGAATCATTCTGGAGGGGCCAGAACCCCTCCAGAATCATTCTGGAGGGGCCAGAACCCCTCCAGAATCATTCTGGAGGGGCCAGAACCCCTCCAGAATCATTCTGGAGGGGCCAGAACCCCTCCAGAATCATTCTGGAGGGGCCAGAACCCCTCCAGAATCATTCTGGAGGGGCCAGAACCCCTCCAGAATCATTCTGGAGGGCCAGAACCCCTCCAGATCATTCTGGAGGGGCCAGAACCCTCCAGAATCATTCTGGAGGGGCCAGAACCCTCCAGAATCATTCTGGAGGGGCCAGAACCCCTCCAGAATCATTCTGGAGGGGCCAGAACCCCTCCAGAATCATTCTGGAGGGGCCAGAACCCCTCCAGAATCATTCTGGAGGGGCCAGAACCCCTCCAGAATCATTCTGGAGGGGCCAGAACCCCTCCAGAATCATTCTGGCGGGGTCAGAACCCCTCCAGAATTATTGTGGAGGGGCCAGAACCCCTCCAGAATCATTATGGAGGTGCCAGAACCAACCAATGTTGAAGTATCTATAGTAAACATTATTAGGCCAGTTCACTTCTGGGTAGCTAAAGGACCAGTCAAACTTATCTTAGGCCAGAACCCCTCCAGAAGGCTTCTGGAGGGGCCAGGACCCCACCAGAATGCTTCTGGAGGGGCCAGGACCCCACCAGAATGCTTCTGGAGGGGCCAGAACCCCACCAGAATGCTTCTGGAGGGGCCAGAACCCCACCAGAATGCTTCTGGAGGGGCCAGAACCCCACCAGAATGCGTCTGGAGGGGCCAGAACCCCACCAGAATTTGTCTGGAGGGGCCAGAACCCCACCAGAATTTGTCTGGAGGGGCCAGAACCCCACCAGAATGCTTCTGGAGGGGCCAGAACCTCACCAGAATGCTACTGGAGGAGTCAGAACCCCACCAGAATGCTTCTGGAGGGGCCAGAACCCCACCAGAATGCGTCTGGAGGGGCCACACTGCCAGAAAATCTGGCTCGGATGGCTGCATCCGAGTTTTTATCGGATGCGGCCATCCGATTCAAACTCGGGCGCGCGCCACCAAGTTAATCGCTGACCGATTCAAACTCGGTGGCCAAACGCCCGGGCCGCTGAGTTTGAATGGGTCAGAGATTCACTCAGTGGCGCGCGCCCGAGTTTGAATCGGATGGCCGCATCCGATAAAAACTCGGATGCAGCCATCCGAGCCAACTTTTCTGGCAGTGCCAGAACCCAACCAGAATGCGTCTGGAGGGGCCAGAACCCAACCAGAATGCCTCTGGAGGGGCCAGAACCCAACCAGAATGCGTCTGGAGGGGCCAGAACCCAACCAGAATGCGTCTGGAGGGGCCAGAACCCCACCAGAATTTGTCTGGAGGGGCCAGAACCCCACCAGAATGCTTCTGGAGGGGCCAGAACCCCACCAGAATCATTCTGGAGGGGCCAGAACCCCACCAGAATCATTCTGGTGGGGCCAGAACCCCACCAGAATCATTCTGGTGGGGCCAGAACCCCACCAGAATCATTCTGGAGGGGCCAGAACCCCACCAGAATCATTATGGAGTGGCCAGAACCAACCAATGTTGAAGTATCTATAGGAAACATCATTAGGCCAGTTCACTTCTGGGTAGCTAAAGGACCAGTCAAACTTATCTTAGGAAAGCCTTTCTTCACTGATGCTTAAGCAAAATTCAAGTACAATGGAGAAGTTCACCTTTCACTATCAATCATGGATACAAAAGTTCAATCTTACTTAGTCCCAGTTGCTTACCCCAAGAATGAAAGAAGGGAAACTAGCCTACCTTGCAGCCATTCCACTACTAGGGATTTTTTATGACTGGGCCAGGGACTCTATCTTTGGAGGGAGAAGCCCTGGACAATTTTCTTCATAGAGCCCCTCCAGAACCATTCTGGAGGGGCTAGCTTCAGGACAAAGACCTTGCGCATCAACTCATGGTCATGGAAGACAATTTCCCGATGCATATGTTGTTAGCCAGCCACAGCATTAGAAAAAATAAAATTTACCCAAGATTGACAATTGGCTGCCTCAATCACCTCATCTGAAACCAATTTCAAACTTATGGAAAGTTTTAAAACAAATGTTCAAGACCTCTACCAACCCTGGTCAACAGAAGAAATAAAGACAACACTTCATCCCACTTGGGATGCCTTACCAGAAGAAATTCTGAAAAAAAATTGTAGAATTGATGCCCAGAAGAATCCAAGCTTGGAGGACTTCCCTTGGGTTCTGTAGGGTGCTACAGAGTCAGATCTGGATTTTCAAACTCTAAATCTCTTTACCAAAATTTGCAGGGGAATATAATTGGATGTTTTGAATCTACAGATCTGACTTTGTAGACCCCTACAGATTCAAAAGGAAGTCCTCCATTGTGGTGTTTTTTTTGAATTTTTTCAAAAAAGAAAACTCTACTTCTTTTTCCACAAACATTCCTCTTAAGTGCTCCCCAGGCCCTCCAACATCCCTCTTTTTTGGTATTTTTCACTCACAACACATAACTTTTTTTTTACCTTTTTTGGAAAAATTTATTTTCAAGGGACTTCCGTTTGTGTTTTCATGTTTTATAATTCAGAATCATGTAGAGCCACCTGCTAGTTACAGACATATATATTTCCTTTCTTTCATGTTGAGTACTTTTCTTAACAAAATTGCTAATTTTTGTCCGGGCACTGTAGAGCCCAGGTCATCTAACTTAATGAAGTCACTCCGGCTTTCAGAGGGTCCCTAATGGGACCCTCCAAAGGAGGGACTTATGCCCAATGTCTGATTTCCAGCCCTAGAGCATCAGGCTTTTAGTAGGAAAAAATTTTAAAATGGGCATAAACTTTTTGTGAAACAAATTTTTGGAATTCTGTTTTGACAGAAATGAGCGCAAAATTTTTCTCCTCCTCACCCTTCACTCAAAGACAAACATTGACTTGATAGCAATGCTATTATTCTGACATGAAGTTTCCCTTTTTGCGCTCCAAAATCCAAATTCCTGTATTTGCTTTCATGTCATACCGGAACACACACGCAATACTGTCTATTGCAGGCTAAGTTATCAAAGTCCAGTTTATGATTCTTCCTGGTTTTTGCCAGTACAGTATGTGACCTGGATGCCTTTCATACTGTACAGGCTGGAAGACATAATATCATACAGGATGTGATTTCAGGTTATTTGGGGAGTAAAAATAATTGAACAATGATGGATCAGATCTGAGGACACCAGAAGAAATAGGAGATGTGCGCAAACATTTCTCTCTGCAACACTTTGGTGATAGGAGGTCAGACAAAGTAGCTATAGTGTCAACTGGAAAAAAGCCACAAACGTCCGATCCTCTTAGGCAAGAGGTGCAACTTTGGGCATAAGTCCCTCCTGTGGAGGATCCCTGCGGGACTGTCTGGAGGAGGGACTTGATTAAGTTAGCCAGGTCATCGGGGTGCTGTACACCTTGGACGGCCTGGGTCATTGAGATGTACATGAACACTTGATGACCTTGGTCATTGAGGTGTACAACACCGCAATGACCCAGGTCATCAAGGTGTACAACACCACAATGACCCAGGTCATCAAGGTGTACAACACCACAATGACCCAGGTCATCAAGGTGTACAACACCACAATGACCCAGGTCATCAAGGTGTACAACACCACAATGACCCAGGTCATCAAGGTGTACAACACCGCAATGACCCAGGTCATCGAGGTGTCCAACACCGCGATGACCCAGGTCATTGAGGTGTCCAACACCGCGATGACCCAGGTCATTGAGGTGTCCAACACCACAATGACCCAGGTCATTGAGGTGTACAACACCGCAATGACCCAGGTCATTGAGGTGTACAACACCTCAATGACCCAGGTCATCAAGGTGTGTAGACCTCAATGACCCGGTTCATCAAGGTGTGTAGACTTCAATGACCCGGGTCATAGAGGTGTGTAAACCTCAATGACCTAGGTCATACACCTTGATGACCTGGATCATTGAGGTGTAAAACACTTTGATGACAGGGGTCATCGCGGTGTTGGTCATTGAGGTGTACATACAACACCATGATGACCCAGGTCATTAAGGTGTACACACCTCAATGACCCAGGTCATCAAGGTGTACACACCTCAATGACGGCCCGGGTCCTTGATGGCCGGTCATTGAGGTGTCAACGCCTCAATGATTGGTCTTTGAGGTGTGTTACACCCCACATTGACCGGTCATTGAGGCTTTGACATCTCCATGAACGGTCATTAACCGTTCAGTCATTATCAGAACTGATAATGACATTATCAGGCCTGATAATGACATTATCAGAACTGATAATGACATTATCAGGCCTGATAATGACATTATCAGAACTGATAATGACATTATCAGAACTGATAATGACATTATCAGGCCTGATAATGACATTATCAGGCCTGATAATGACATTCTCAGAACTGATAATGACATTATGAGAACTGATAATGACATTATCAGAACTGATAATGACATTATCAGAACTGATAATGACATTATCAGAACTGATAATGACATTATCAGAACTGATAATGACATTATCAGAACTGATAATGACATTATCAGAACTGATAATGACATTATCAGAACTGATAATGACATTACCATAACTGATAATGACATTATCAGAACTGATTATAATGACATTTTCAGAACTGATAATGACATTATTAGAACTGATAATGACATTATCACAATTGGTCATGTATCAGGGCTGATAATGTCATTATCACAACTGTTAAAGTATGAGAACTGATAATGAAATTATCAGAACTGATAATGACATTATCAGAACTGATCATGAAATTATCAGAACTGATAATGAAATTATCAGAACTGACAATGATATTATCAGAACTGATAATGAAATTATCAGAACTGATAATGAAATTATCAGAACTGATAATGAAATTATCAGAACTGATAATGAAATTATCAGAAATGATAATGAAATTATCTGAACTGATAATGAAATTATCAGAACTGATAATGAAATTATCAGAACTGATAATGATTATCAGAACTGATAATGAAATTATCAGAACTGATAATGAAATTATCAGAACCGATAATGAAATTATCAGAACTGATAATGAAATTATCAGAACTGATAATGAAATTATCAGAACTGATAATGAAATTATCAGAACTGATAATGAAATTATCAGAACTGATAATGAAATTATCAGAACTGATAATGAAATTATCAGAACTGATAATGAAATTATCAGAACTGATAATGAAATTATCAGAACTGATAATGAAATTATCTGAACTGATAATGAAATTATCAGAACTGATAATGACATTATCCAAACTGATAATGACATTATCACAAATGATAATTACATTATCAGAACTGATAATGAGACTATCAAAAAGTTTTACAAAGGTAGTTGTAGATTGTGATGGTTTTGAAATAATCAGTATGTATAACAAGGATCTGTTTGGTTTCCAAAGACTATGATGGCAGTGGTAAAGAGCATACATTTCTTCTTCCAGTTTCTGCAGCTGGAATTCCCTTAGAAAGTAAAAGCTAAGTTGTGTGAGTGCAATAGCAAAGCACAGAGCAGTGTGTGGTGGGTGTGTAAGGATGAAGAGAGTCATCCTACCACTGAGGCTGTTCCAGGTATAGTCAGAGATATATGTCACAGAAATGGCGGGAATGACATGTGAAATACAGGTGACATAGTTTAACAAACATGAGAAAGATGATGAACCAAAAACATCTCAATAGCACCATCTTCTCTCTTTCATCCAGTCACCCTGGTGACACTTCCTGGCTCTCATCTTTCCAATTTTGGAATCACAGGCTTGCAAGATTCAAGCATCCCTGCACTCATCAACAATCATTCTGGGCTGCGTTGATTCAAACCACAATTTGGAGCTCTGCTCAGCCCTCTGAAAAATCAAAATGCACGTCTATTGCTTGACACAATTACAAGCAACTTCCACATTGTTGTTTTTGCCTCCACCATCAGAAACCTTTTTTCATGTTCTGCTTGTTTTTAGACAGTCAGATTGATTCACCATGGTTGCTGATGTGTCCCTTGCTGGCAAGGGACATCAAGGAAGCTGTGGTTGTAGCTCTGCTTCAGCTTGGCCCATCCTTGACTTCCTTTGTCAAGACTCAAGTGCCACACTGAACCTGTATGTATTTACATGTCATAACGGAAGACAACAGCAGATTATCTTATGAGCTGTGCCTTTGTGAGGATGTATCTACATTGATTGCAGCCATCAAAGTTGTTACCAACCTGGTAACTTACCTCAACAAGCCGCAGGTGTACACACAACAGTGTGCAGCTGTCCACCAAGAGATCTTGGTGGGCAGGGTACACACCTGCTTGCCAAGAGCTCTCGGTGAGCAGGGTACACAACTGCTTCACTGCCGGCATTAACCGGTCAAACACGGCAGTTCGAGCGGTGCTCAAACAGCTGTGTTCGACCGGTGGTCGGACAGGCATTGTCCGACCGAAGCACCTGCCGGCGGGTCGGACAGGCCTGTCCGATCAGTTCCTGGGACCGGTTGCACAGGACCAGCCGGGACCGGTCGGACAAATCTGTCCGACCAGTTGGCTCTCGCTTCGGTCGGACAGTGTCCGTCCGACCACCGGTCGAACACGGCTGTTCGAGCACCGCTCGAGCAGCCGTGTTCGACCGGTTAATGCCGGCAGTGCTTGCCAAGGCTCTTGGTGGGCAGGAACAACATGCTTGCCAAGGGCTCCTGGCAAGCTGTTGTTTACAGACATGCTTGCCAAGGGTTCTTGGTAAGCAGGTCTGTACACCTGCTCGCCATGGCTCGCGGCAAGCGGGTGAGTGCGCTTGCCAAGAGCCCTTGTCAACCAGTTCTATACACACCTCCTCGCCAAGGGATCCCGGCAAGCGGGTACACAACAGCTTGCCAAGGGCTCTTGGCGAGCAGGTACACACCTGCTCGCCGAGAGCTCCGGTGAGCTGGTGTGTGCACGCCGAGAGCTCCGGTGGGCAGGTGGGTCAGCCTGCTTACTGGGCTGGTACAGGCACCAGTCTGGCGAGCAGGCCAAGCTGTTACCTGCACCAGACCGGCGAGCCAGTAGAGCTGCTTGCCAAGCTGGTACCTGCACCAGTCCAGCAAGCGGGTCGGCCTGCTCGCCGGGCTGGTGCAGGTTACAGCTTGGCGAGCAGGTTGACCTGATCGCCGGGCTGGTACCTGCACCAGCCCACCGAGCAGGCTGACCCGCTTGCTGGGCTGGTACGAGTACCAGCTCGGCGAGCAGGCTAGCCTACTCGTTGGGCTGGTACGAGTACCGGCTCGGCGAGCAGGCTAGCCTGCTCGTTGGGCTGGTACGAGTACCGGCACGGCGAGCAGGCTAGCGTTTCGTTGAGCTGGCACGAGCACCGGCTCGGCGAGCAGGTTGACCTGATCGCCGGGCTGGTGCAGGTACCAGCTTGGCGAGCAGGTTGACCTGATCGCCGGGATGGTACCTGCACCAGCCCATCGAGCAGGCTGACCCGCTTGCTGGGCTGGTACGAGCCTGCTCGTTGGGCTGGTACGAGTGCCGGCTCGGCGAGCAGGCTAGCCTGCTCGTTGGGCTGGTACGAGTGCCGGCTCGGCGGGCTGGTACGAGCACCGGCTCGGCAAGCAGGCTAGCCTGCTCGCTGGGTTGGGCTGGTCCGGTCGTCCGCCGGGGCGCCGGTGGAGGTCGCGAGACGCAGCTGCTTGGCGGCTAGCCGTGGGTGCCGCAGCACCTCGGTCGCATTCGTCAGGGTCCCATGACCCACGAGGCCTTTCCTGTTGGGCCTGATACCGAGCAAATAGCCGTTCGCTGGCCTGGCGGATTGCCTTCTCGGTGCCCAGGACGCCATTGGGAGCTGGTATCCGCATGTCTGCGCAAGAGTGGTCCTGGCTGTTCTTCTGTGGCGGTGGTGCTGTTCTGGGTGTACGTTGAGCTCGTCCGTATGGTTGTTGTCGTCGTTGATGGCTTTGCTGTTGCTGCTGCTGAGCACAGTTGGCGCAAGAGCTGCCAGCGGTTGAGGCGTGCCATATGTACATGTGAGTATGAGCTGTCATGTATGTACATACTACATAGTTATGTGGCCCACTGCCTCAGTTGACTCTTGTGTCCTTTGTGCCTAGAATATGTACATACATACACACTCCGTTGGGTAGCTACCAGGTAGAAAGCAGGAGCTGGCTTGATGTCACTTGTCATCTGGGGAAAATTGTTTTTTCGTGGTGCAGGTGTTGGCGCAAAATAATCTTGATACAATTGTTGGTAGCCGCTTTTGAAGTCTCGCAGAAGGTTTTGCGCTTGTCCTTTTCTTGATCCACCTCGTTTTGGTTGGTTTCTTTGCCTTTTTTTTGCCGCAATAGTTCTTGTGTTGCTGCAGCTCCACCTTGAAGACCGGCCGAGATCTGTTGAGTTGAGCTTGATATGACGGTGGATTGAGCACTGAGTAAATTTTGGATGATTGAGAGGTCGTCCATCAGCGTAGAATTGAATGAGAAATCCTCAAGAACGTTGGAGATTGAGAAAAGATGAGTAGGATTTTTCCTTCCGGGGGGACAGGGAAAAAGGGGAATGGGCTTTCATTGATTTTCACGGACTGGTTTGGGGACTAGCGGTGCGCGTTGCAGCACTTTGGGGCCTTAAATCAGGTCGCGCGGGAATTGGAATTGAACTTTTAGGGACGCAATTCACAGCCCGCGGTGGAGCTAGCTTAACACAAGCACCTCCTTGTCAGAGGCGCCTGGTATTGCCAGGCAGGCGCGAAGCGCCCCTCGCCCTGCGAGGCCTCTGAAGGAGGGGCTTGCCAGTAATGTCGGATTCCTGGCGTGGAAGGATTTGGGGATTTGGTGGGAGAAATTTTCCTTCGTCAATGGTGATCCTTCCTCCCACAACTGGGGGACGCCCATGACACCATTGGATAGGTCTTGTCCACGCCTATCCAATGGTCCAAGCTGGACTCCCAAGGTGCCCCCAATACCTTGGCAGACTGGGTTGAAAGTGGTGTACCCTCAGGTTTCCCTCCCGCTTCTCTCTTGCCGTACCACATAATACAGTTTTTTATGTCTGTGGCATGAACGGTACGCCTGTACTGTATGCCACGGGGCTAAAACCATATCATTCAACTTTGTAACAACCGTTTTGACATGACCGTCATTTTCTAAGTGATCTGTAGCCTTCCGTAACTTCCATGTTTACCGTCAGGGCAACAACTCTCCGAACCAGTTGAAGATACCCTGGTCCAGTCACCAAGCGACCTCTCAATAATTTTACCTTGACCAGCTCAGCATTGTCGGCCCTGGTTTCTTTCTATTGACCCCTGTGTTATTTTGCTTGTCCCTTGTCTTGTTGCGCGTCGTTGTTGTATTGGGTTTATAAGCTCACTTGTTTGAATCATTGTGCAATCTATCCATCACTATTTCAGCCACAACTCCCATAACCTTTAGCCTACCTTCATCACATCTCACTCGCATTCTTGACCATCTTCACCCAATTGCATACACAAAATGCAACAGCCCTCAGTGTTAGACCATAATATCCTCGGTCTCTGCAAGCAAATGAACAGCCTTAGAACAAAACTGTCCCCAAAAGAATTCATCCACGTGTTTGTGCTTTTGTCTTATTCCGATGTGGCTTACCTGCAAAGACATTGGGCGCAACCCAAGGGTATTAGTTCCACAATTGAGTTGGTAGATGTGATTGGTCATGAAATCAAGAAAACCAAGGTGGGCCGGGCAGCTTGGGCCAAGTTTTTTCAAAAAGAGGTGCGTCAATCACAATCATTCCTCTGCAAATTCTTCTTGAAACTCAATTTTGATTTCATTTCAAATCCCAGGCAATCATGATACTCCAATCCAAGGAACCACCCCAAGGGAATTAACCTCTTGGTGGGTTTCATAGCGCTATGTCAGTCGAACCACATTTTTTTCTCGTTGGAAGAGAAGGAGGCCCACTTGCGTCATCTGGTAGAACACATGCCCTTCCTTTCCAATACCTTGATGGGGATGCTCAATGTGGATGACAGTTCCATCCCAGTTGAAGCCAAGGAACCCATAGGCACTGAGGATTGTATCCCAGAGTTAGACACAAGCAACATACCCAAAGACCTTGCTGACATTGTTTATGAAGATTTGAACAACGGTCACAAAGGTCATCTTTGTAGGTTGCAAACAGTGAGTCTTCATCCACAATGTCACTTGTAGAGGCTTGCATATTGGCTTACCCTCTGAACCTATCCCCACATCAGCTAGTCAACACCATCTGTGCCATGATTGCATTTGCTCGCAATTGTCGCAACAATGGACTTCAGCTCCATAATGCTGTGCAATTGTTTGCATGTGGGATAACTGAGCAAGTGCAGGAGTATATGAATTACATTGGTCTTTCCGCCTCGCGGAGTACTGCCATTGCCGCGTTGAAAACTTTGGCTAAGGTACAAGCTGAAAATCTGAAAAGAATTATGGCCAACACAACAACTTTGATACCTCCAACTATATGTATTGTCAACATCGACATGGAGGAGCGGGTGCATCAAAGCTCTATTGGCCATCGGACTCATACGTTTCGTGGCATGTGGGGTTATCTCCACCTTCCCAATGAAAAACTCATTGCAACACTTGATCCATTGGAATTGACGTTGGGTGCATATCATAAGGCGATTGAACAGGTCAATTCCATGGAACTGACCCCAATCATGTTCCTCCCAACTCCAGCCAAGGAGCAGTTTGAGATCCAAGTCTGGAAATTGCAAATTGCTAAAGTTTTCCGCAAACAAATTGCCACACCAATCGATGAAACTTTGGCCATCCCAACCTTGCCACCCAATGTTGAATTGATCAGCCATTTGGCTCCAGAGATCCACATGCTCAAGCTTATGGATGCTTCCAACAACTCAGCCGAGGGGATCTGCCAGGTTTTCCAGTCAATGATTCAACAAACCGGTCTAACCAGCGAAGGGTTTTTTGGAAGATTCCAGCCGTTGGATGGTGACCCTTAACCTTTGTCTGGTGCCCTGGACACCAGGGCATCCAGGGAAATGAGGCCGCTGACCAAACGGCAAAGGAGGCAACAGACAGGAATGCCAACCCCGACCGCAAGATGAAAGCAAACCTGACTAAATTACACGCGGCGCTCAACGCACAATTACAACAAACCAGCAAGAAGACCCTCAAGGCGCGAATCTCAGACCTGCCCATTGCAGATGGCTCTCTAATCAACCAGCTCGCGTCTGAACACTCCCCACTCCATCACAACCTCTTCAAATCAAAACGACGCCTGGACCCCTCATGCCCGTTCTGCTCAGGCAAAGAAACCACACGGCACCTGTTCGATTTCTGCCCGCAGTACCGAACTGCCAGAAGAACCCTCTTGACTCAAGCGAAGAAGAAGAAGATTCGATGTGACTGGAACCAACCCCATCAACTCCTGAAAACACCCAAGGCTCATGCCATCGTGGCAGCATTCCTCAAGTCCACCGGACGTTTTGACTACTTGTAGGCAAAGCCGGTCCCCGCCAAATTTATTTGGGATTCCCCAAAAATATGATTGTCCCGTTTCCTTTTCCTTTTTCTTTCTTTCTCTTTCCCCTCCTGTCTACTTGTCTTGTTTTTCCCTTTTTCTTTTTCTTTTGATTATAGCTGGTTAGGATTACCCATTGTGTTTGATACTGAAGTGTGTTTCAGTGTGATTTTGAAGGTTGTACTTAGAATGATACTTTAGATTCATAGTGTGCAATGCTAACGGCAAAATTACACTTAAAAAAAAAAAAAAAATATGTGGTAACTAGGGGATTAGCTATTTCCACGCATTTGGCCAATTTCCAATTGGATTATATAATCCACACGCGGGGTTGGAGGTTTAAACCCCAATTGGGCCTAACTCCCAAACTATACCCAACACCTCAATTATAAGTCCATAATTGGTCATTTCACATATAGTATGCATATATAACAAGTACATACGTGTGTAATGTCCGTGTGACATATGTTTGTGGCCACTTCTTACGGGTAATTGGTTTAAGGTGAAGGAGTAGGAATTTAGGGGTACTTCCAGTGAGGGACCCTACATTAATTTGCATGAGGATTCAGAATATGACATAATATTCTAAGTTATCCTCAAGGTTTAGAAGTTATTTAGTATTTTTGTGAAAAGTAGTTGTTATTTTAATTTATTACTTATTTTTATGGTGCCAGGACTTTGCTAAGTTTTATTGGATTAAAACAAGTAAACTGATTTTTTTGTACATTATTGGTCATATAAATGGGTCTTAATATTGTAGTAATAATGTCTCTATTTATGTTACCTTTGTCAGGTTGGCTCTGTCATAGTAGCAAGCTGACAAGAGGCGTTTAATCCAGCTCAAGTCTCAAAGTCCTGGCAGATTCATTGATTTCAAAGTGGTTCACGAGGATATTCAGCCAACATTCAAGAGCTTCAAGTCCTTCATTTTCAACAATCTTTACGTCACCAGCAACCAATACCCTCTTGACAAAATCGCACGACATGCGGACAATGAGGGGGCTCTTCTTTGGTACTACTTCATTCAGGAGCCCTCTGGCATTGAATTCAAGCACATCATTTAAGACCATCCAGGATATTTTGATCAATTTCTGTCCTTGGTCATGGATGCCTCTGCTACCACCAAGATTACTGTCAAGTTGTGGATGAGCCACAATCAAGTGTGTGGATTACCTCACACAGCCATGGAAATATTTGTCAGTATCAATGATCTTTTATCTACTATGAACCATGTGGTGACCATTAATTGGCTTTCTAGGGCTCTTGCTGCAATTCACCTCCTATTGATTGCACGCAAACTGAAACCCAGGGTTGCATGTCTCCTGAGGTTGTGGATGCCGGCTCCAAGTTTGAGGGCAATGAAAACAACACTGTCTCAGCACCCTCCTCTTCCTCCCACTCTGATGTCCCATCAAGTGTGGCCGCCCCAATTGATGATTCCTCTTCCGATATTGTTGAAGTAGACAAAACAACATTCAAATGAGGCAAAAGATCAAAGTGATGTTTATCAATGGTAGCCTGTTCTCATGTTTGCTCTACTTCCCCCTTCTTAGTAATAGTTGGATAGTTTGTGATGGAACATCAAAACTGCTTCTCTGGCTTCTCCGCTTTGTGCAAGACTTTCTTCCCCCCCCCCCCCCCACTCCCCCTTTTTTGTTTATGCTATCCAGCCAGGTCACATCCAAGATGAGGAATTTCAAGCAATCCAACTTTAATGGTTCATCTTTATTGTGCATCAATAGTTTGAATATCCGGTCTGGTGTGCCTACTCCAATCAAAACCTTTGTTTCCTTCAGTTGATTTGGGTGATCTGGTAGCTTGAAATGTCTTGCAAACAACTTGGTGATTTCTCCTGATTCATTGGGGTCGTTTATCAACCGCTTTACCTCCCTGTTAATTGGTAAATAACAGTTTCATCAGATAAATGAGACTTTCTCAAACAAAACAAAGCAAAAGTTGACGAGATTTAAAGGCGGGACTCTTACCTGCACAAGTCAACAGCATGTAGAGCGGAGCTAGAAATGACTAGAGCAACTGGTGCACCGACTGTATCGGGAGTCTCCTTGAAAGCTTCCTATTCTTTCATTCATTGACATTAAATCACCCACAATCCAACAGGAAATAAAAATTCACCCAGATCTTCATTCATTCAGCAAAAAAAAAGCAATTTATATATGTGTGCGAGTGTGTTTGTGTGTGTGTGTGTATGGGAGATAAGAGTGAGAACAGCTGAGGAGGGTTGGGCCTGTGGCGCCAAGATGGAGCGTATGGCAAGAGCAATAAAATAAAGAAAGTAGAGAGGAGAGAGAGGAGAAAAAATTGTATACTGGATGGAGCCAAGTCAATCATCTGGCCTGGCCACACGTACACCAACAACGTGATAAGGTATATATATGTGTTGAGGAGATTGAAAACAACAGGCCGTCCTAGCCGCCACCACCTTCCTCTTTTTTCATCACGTGTGTGGAGCCGATCTGGGCCCAATGCAAGGCTGCAGACAGAGAAAGAGAGAGCGCTCAGTTGAGCACACAAGACAATGTTCACAAGAAAAAGGAAGACCCACCACCGTTGTTGTTCTTGTTAAGCTGTAGCCCGCTGCGGTTGGCCCTGTTTTGCGTGCTGATGCGGACGCCTGGCCGGCTGGCCTCAGGGTTTGAGCTGTCGATGTCGCAGGTCAAGGCAGCGATTCCCGAGCCGCGGCGGGACGGGGAGGATATGAGCAAGAAGAGATGGGATGATGTAGGTGAAGTACCATTTGGTGAGCCGCGGGAGCTACCCGGTGAGCCAGGTCGAGAGATGGCGGTGTTTGGTTGAACTCCCTCGGAAGAATGTTGGGAGGGACGAGTTGGAGGATGGGAGCTACGGATAGCTTGGGTAGGATTGGAAGATGTTGATGAGGGTAAAGCAGGCAAAGTTGCAGCAGGTCTGAGTGAGGCCAAGCTGTTGGTAACTGAGCTAGGAGACGTGCTACTAAATCTTCCTTGCGATAAACAAGGAAATCGTTGAGGATGCGAGACGGACTCCAGACCCAGCCATCGGTCCAGCGCTTGATCCCGGCCTTAGTTTCATCAAACACGTACATGGCGCCCAATTGGATGGAACATTGCTCTCTTTTTTGCAGCCAACGAGAGACCATGGGGAAGCGGCCCAGATAGCAGCTGCTGAAGATGATGAGCGCATTGTGGGTGCTGCCAATGTAGAGATTGAGTCACAAAGTAAAGCGGGGTATGCCGGACATAATGTGCATCTAGGGTGGATTTTAGAAACTTACTTCGGCCTCTTTTGAGCATTGCACTGTTTTAGCTTTCTCCTTCTTGGATTTTTGCTTAGCTTGGGTTTTTCCCTTTTCTTTCTGGTATCTACAGCGTGAGGGAGGACGGGTTTCCAGAGCTGGTTGCGGGCAAGTACGGCGCGGATATGGGTGGTGTTGATGAGGGTGACAGCTGGATATTGCTGTTGGCGTTGGGCAATGATCTGGATGATCTTGGGGCCGAGGGAGTGGATGTTAGGGAGCGTGAAGCGACGCTCGTTGCGCGGCGAGATGATGATGGTACCCTGGTGCACCAGCTCCTGGATCACTTACGTCAGCATTGCCTTGCATGTGTCTACCCACTTCCGCGCCCACCGCCCATTGTCCTGCTCCATCAGAAATTCGCTGCGAGATATCGTCGCCCGCTTCTCCGCCGTTTCCGTCTTGCCCTTCCGAGCCTGGGCCCAGCAGCTTGTCTGTGAACTTGTGCATCTCACATCACAGCCTTGCATGTGCATCATCTGGCTGAGCATCCTCCAGAATATCCTTGATCAAGCAGTCCTCCACCAGGTTCGTCTCTGACCCGTCCATCTTCTTCTTCATTTCTTGGTAGTTATAACCTCTTGTTTCTCCTCACACCTCGGTCACCCCTCCTCCGCACGCCTTGCTGCCCCCTGCTCATCTGTCTCTGCCACCACCTTGCTTGCTTCCTCTCGTTCTCCCCCCTCCATTGCATTCTTCAGCCTCTACTCATATGGCCGTCGGGCTCAATCCTTTCGACCACCGTTGCTATTCAATTGTTTGGACCTCGTTCCTGCCCAATCGTTTGGACCCCGTTGCTACTCAATTCTTTGGACCCCATTGCTGCTCAATCTTTTGGACCTCTATTGATGCTCAATCATTTGGACCTCTGGAACCACTGGATTCCAAAAACAACTAAGAATCAAAGGCCATCATGTGGGCAGAGGCAAGTCATTTCTCTATCTATATAACCCCATCCCTCCCAATGTCATATGGATTTGCCATGACTTTCCTCTGGAGGCCTCCACTGGTGTGCGTATGAACCATCCAGTTGAGATGCCCTACGTCACTGCCAGTGTGAAGGCCTCTATGATGCATGGACAGCATGGTTGAACTAAGGGAGAGTTGATGGGGGCATTGATACCATGCTGACAGTTTTTTCTCTTTGGCACTAGTTAAACCAGATCACCCAAACCCAAAACAATGTGCAACCTCCAAGGCGCTTAATCCGGCTTACCGAGGCATGCACAAAGAAATACCTTAACCCTCCCCCCAACACCCTTGAAACCCCCATTTGCAAATCCTGTCCCGGAGAGGCCCACGATCCTCTAGAGTGCGTTAAGGACATCCAGCGTCAATGCCCTCGATTACCAGCTGTCTCAGGACTCCCCTTTAGAATTGGACAGTTGCCATTGATCAACAATCCCCCCACTACATGTGCTCCATGCCCTCAACCCGCCCCACAAAATCTCTCAAATAAGCAGCTTTGTCATCGAGCTTTCAAATCAGCCCAACAGCTTCAACACCAGAAGGACGCCAACCTCAAGTTTGCTGGGCAGGAGCAAATCATGGCCCATGCTTGCCGGAAGAACCGTGACATCAACATACGTATGTTCCACAAAAGCTTCATGACCTACGCGGATAGCTGTCGCAAACACATTGTTGCCATAGTCAAGTTCTACCCGTTTGCCACGATGGACAGCTCACTCATGGCCCGGTTCCAAAATCTCAGCCACCATCTAATTGCCCAATCCAAATTCCAGAATCCCAACTACTTGAATGGTCCAGCATACGCCGGCCATCTTTTCAGTCTAGGTTGGCGTAAAGCATACAAATCAAAGACTACAGTTGGAATCACCGGAATTGCAGAGAAGGTATCTCGTGATCGCAAAGGCTGGGAAGATCTCCAAACCCATCTACCTGAGGTCAATTGATTCATTGGTGAACGCTTTGAGGCCCTTTCAAAACCTCTTTTTGACGAAGTCAAAGATCACTTCCAACCTTTGGAGGCTCCTGGCTTGTCTCCTGATTTTATAACCGATCCCGATGCATTCACTTGTCACTTATCCTTCACCCTCAACAACTTTGCAAACCAATGTCACAGCAATCGGGACTCATCACCCTACACCTTTGTCACATGGCTCCCAATCAACAAATCGGCTGGCCAATTGGTTGAAGGCCCACTGGACGGATTTGGTGGAGAATTTTTCTTTCCTAAACATGGGTTTGGTATTGATTTTTCAGGTTTCCAAGGTGTTGTTGAGTGTGCATGGAAGGCAACACACTTTGCTCATCTTACTTTACCCTCTACAACTCCCATTTCTTCTTCACATACTCGACTTGGGTACTCTGTCCAGCTCCCCACAAAAACCCAAAGAGCTTTGCAACTGATCAAAGATGAGTACTACAAAAAATGTGAAGACCAAAAAGATTGGGTTCCTCGTGATAAAGCTAAACTTCTTCAAGATTCTCTTGCTTAGCCAAAAAAAAAAAAAATTAACAAATAACAAAGATGTTGATCAACCACTTGTAAAGCCAAAAAAAAAGTTGTAATTTCTCTATCATAAATATAGTGCTCATGTGTTATTGATGGATTTGAGAAATCAGTCATATATATGAATCTTCATTTGATTACTGAAATTGTGAATAAAGGGGTGTGATAAGATTGCTCAAGTTTTGGCTGCATAAAAGCAGTATTCAGAGTGGTTTTGATGGAAAACCTATCAGAATCCAGGGTTTCAAGGGGGAATGGTGAATAAGTAAGTGGTTGTAAACATATTGCTCAACTGTTGGCTGCATATCCCTAATCATCAATAACCAAGGTGGTCCCTGTGGCAGGTGTCATGGAATCCAACATATTAAAACATGAAGCATAAATGTCCAGCCACTCATGGGCCTTCTCATGTCTGGGTAGAGGGTGTCTGTTTCGAGTTGGTCTGGGTGCAGGAAACAAGTGAATGTTTGTCAATTGAAGAACAACAAAATGTCTCAATCCATGAATATAAGCTATGATGATGGGTGGGTTTCTGTTTGGTCCACAGAAGTGGGGAAGGTCTGTGTGTGAATAATATTCTGAGAAGAAGAATACAGGGGTCTGGAATGCATTTACAATTGGGGCTGCCATTACTGGCATGGTCATCCACTTATTTTCATTATCTAAACATGGGCGTGAACTGGTGACAATGAGTGAATTTTCTATATCTTCAATATCATCAATTGTGGAATCCATTTTGTAAAATTCTTGTCTGTTTTGTATTTCTTGGTATAATTGCTTCCTAATTTGCATGAAATCTTCTTCATTTCTCCCCAAGCTAGCTGCAATGGCCCAATACCCACAATGTCCATCCGGCCTGACGTCATATATGCCTTGAATATGTGCTTTTATAAATGTTGGAAGTTCATGGATCACATCTGGTATGGCTGGCTGATTGGCTTTTAACACAAATGAAACATCTTGGACAAATCTAGAATTTATTGGTTTTATGTTTGACATATTTAAAGCTGGGTGGCTTGATGAAGGATAAGCAACAGGATCAATAACTTTCCTGTTGGGAATTGCCCAATTTTTTGGCTTGCCTGGCTCTTCTCTAGGATTTATTGGGAATGCCCTGTCTGTTGGGCATGCTATGTCATTGTGGACAACAATTGATTTGGGAATGGAATCCTCATTTATCACAGGGTCCTTGTTTGCATTGCCATTCTTCTTGGATTTGAGCCATACATTTTGGCCATGCTCCAACGCTTCGGACATCTGTTGTTCAGATATAGGTGTAACCATCAGATTGGAGAGATTCCTGTTTGTCTCTGGGGCATGATTTGAGAAGCAGTTCAGAAGATAGCTATTCATAGATGAGTGAACAATATGGCGTGTCATTGAACCAAATTCCTGTCTTCCTCTGGCTTTCTTGAAAGTCTCAACATATCTGCACTTTCCATCAAAACAATTGTGCTGTACATTGAGACAGCAATCAATCCTCTGAATGAAAAATTGGAAGGATTTCTCAGGTATCAGTTTCTCAGGCTTTTAACAAGAGGTGTGCTCTGGTACTTACAGGGGCAGGGATAAATCTTTTTTGGTGGGATTTAGTGAGAGTCCTCATGTGACAATCCATTTGAAATTCACCTAGCTGGCACTCCTCTATGAGCACATAAAATTGGCCTAACCCCACTATTTCCCACATTGAAACTACACAAGCTAGCTGTGTTCTTCCTTTTCCTGGGCTTGTTTCCTGGTGGGCATGGAATGAAATGTCAATATATGCTCATCATACATAATCTGATTTTTTTTTTTTTTTTCAAATGATTCACCAATACAAAGCTTCCCTTTCTGATTATTTCCTTCTGGTTCAACTTGATACTGGCAATCTGCCTGACCTCATAATGGCTGTGTCCTTGCTGAAGCACTATGGGTATCTCTTCTTTCTCAACTTCAGGGACCTTTCTAGTGTGTATCCTGGGGTATGTTTCTCTTAATGATATGTTGGGGTTGAAACCCAAGGACTTTTGCATGTCTTTTTGCTCCTGGAAGATTTTTGTTATGTTTGCTGAGGGTTGGAAATATTCTTTAGTTGAATGATTATACAAATGAGCACCTGATAAAATCAATCTCATGATCTGATAATTACTGAAGCTAATGGCAATGTCACGACTTGGACTGAGCCAATTAGAGTGAATTGATGAGTTGTGAAGGATGCTATTGTAACTTTCAAACTTCTCAGTGGCAAATAGACTTGCATTACCAAATCTCTCAATAGAATCAGGCAGGTGCAAAAGCATATGAAATTTTGGTTTGTTAACCCATTGTGCTGACATTTTGGAGACATTGTGCAAGAAAACATTAATGTGAACTTTCAATTCTTCAATATAGGGGGCCATTCTACTGATTTTAGTCTGAAAAGCCATACTTCCAATGTGGCAAAGGGGTATTCATATATCCTTTTGCTCTTCTGTCATCAAAGGGAAAAAAACAAAAGGTGCCACTTGCAAAATAAGACCATAATCTTTCCCTATAAAGCTTCCATAGTGCTTGATCATGTAACTGGCTTGTATTGGGGGCAAATTAAGAGCATCAATGTTGAATGATTGTAAACGAGCCTCCACCTCAAATTTATCTTGTGGATTCAAACTTCCCAAAAAGTCATTTGTCAAGTACTTCACTATTCCTAGGAGAATGACGTGCAAGATTTCTACTTGGCTGTCCTTTCCACCATCAATCTCCAAAAGTTCCATAAATGGGTTGAGCACTCTATGTCTGGTTTTACTGCTGATAGACATTATCCTTTCTTGTTCTTCCACACTTCTGCTCACAAGTTCTATTAGTTGGGATGAGAGTTTGTCTTTCAATCCAAATGAAGTAGATTTAGTATTATATGCATCCTTAGACTTCTCAAGAAACGTTATCCACATCTCCTTGGTACCCTTATAAGGGTACGGTTTGGTACCCTTATAAGGGTACCAAACGTTACCCTTATGAGGGTACCGTTTGGTACCCTTATAAGGGTACGAGGGTACCGTTTGGTACCCTTATAAGGGTACCGTTTGGTACCCTTATAAGGGTACCGTTTGGTACCCTTCTAAGGGTACCGTTTGGTACCCTTATAAGGGTACCGTTTGGTACCCTTATAAGGGTACCGTTTGGTACCCTTATAAGGGTACCGTTTGGTACCCTTATAAGGGTACCGTTTGGTACCCTTATAAGGGTACCGTTTGGTACCCTTATAAGGGTACCGTTTGGTACCCTTATAAGGGTACCGTTTGGTACCCTTATAAGGGTACCGTTTGGTACCCTTATAAGGGTACCGTTTGGTACCCTTATAAGGGTACCGTTTGGTACCCTTATAAGGGTACCGTTTGGTACCCTTATAAGGGTACCGTTTGGTACCCTTATAAGGGTACCGTTTGGTACCCTTATAAGGGTACCGTTTGGTACCCTTATAAGGGTACCGTTTGGTACCCTTATAAGGGTACCGTTTGGTACCCTTATAAGGGTACCGTTTGGTACCCTTATAAGGGTACCGTTTGGTACCCTTATAAGGGTACCGTTTGGTACCCTTATAAGGGTACCGTTTGGTACCCTTATAAGGGTACCGTTTGGTACCCTTATAAGGGTACCGTTTGGTACCCTTATAAGGTACCGTTGGTACCCTTATAAGGGTACCGTTTGGTACCCTTATAAGGGTACCGTTTGGTACCCTTATAAGGGTACCGTTTGGTACCCTTATAAGGGTACCGTTTGGTACCCTTATAAGGGTACCGTTTGGTACCCTTATAAGGGTACCGTTTGGTACCCTTATAAGGGTACCGTTTGGTACCCTTATAAGGGTACCTTTTACCTTATAAGGGTACCGTTTGGTACCCTTATAAGGGTACCGTTTGGTACCCTTATAAGGGTAACGTTTGGTACCCTTATAAGGGTACCAAACCGTACCCTTATAAGGGTACCAAACGGTACCCTTATAAGGGTACCAAACCGTACCCTTATAAGGGTACCAAACGGTACCCTCGTACCCTTATAAGGGTACCAAACGGTACCCTCATAAGGGTAACGTTTGGTACCCTTATAAGGGTACCAAACCGTACCCTTATAAGGGTACCAAACGGTACCCTCATAAGGGTAACGTTTGGTACCCTTATAAGGGTACCAAACCGTACCCTTATAAGGGTACCAAACGGTACCCTTATAAGGGTACCAAACGGTACCCTTATAAGGGCACCAAGGGGCTCACGTAAGCCTCTCAATTTGAGAGGCTTACGTGAGCCTGGCCAGACAGGCGTGCCAGCCGTGCACGCCTGTCCGGAGGGCGTGCAAGGCCTGCACGCCCTCCAGACAGGTGTGCATGGCCAGAGGGCGTGCAAGGCCTGCACGCCCTCCAGACAGGCGTGCATGGCCAGCACGCCTGTCCGGCGGGGCCGCACGCCGAGCCGGCCGTCCTCACGCCATTTTTAGGCGTGCGGACGGCGTGCGGCATGCGGGGGAGGGCGTTCAGGGGTTTGCACGCCTGGTTGGGAAGGCGTGCAGCCCCCGCACACCTTTTTTTCTAGGCGTTTGGGGGGGCGTGCGCACGCCCTTTGGGCGTGCCGCTATCAAGCCCCCACCCAAAGTGACGTAAAAAGAAACATGTTTGGATTTGTTGCCCCACCCACTGCAAGGCTAAGCTCGGCTCGTTCGATTGGGCTGGCTCCCAGTGCAGCTGTGGCACCTGGATCACCCCGGGGTTCCAGATCCTGAGATCCAAGGTTGATGAAGTGTAAATAAGAAGAATATTTAGCCCCCAATTCCTGCCCAATTTTATCACGACCCCACGTGGAGTCTCCTCCACCTCACGGACACACACTTTGTCTTCCATGCATGTCAAGTCAAATTGAGATACTGGTATTGCATTCAAATTGATTGAATTGAAAATTATATCTTCTGGAATCAAGACTGCCAACCCACTTTTCTCATTAGGCTGCAAAGGGGGTAAGGGAAAAAATTTAGGAGTGATGCACTTGGCATATAGGGTGTTATTGGACATGTAGAAGAATACTGGTATCACAATATCTTGCATTGGTCCTTTCAAGGTCACTGGCTCATATATATAATAATGTTTTGAACCATAAGCCACCATTTGAACTCTAGCTGCTGGTGATAACTCTTCTCTCCACTTGACACTTTGGTGTAAGGCATAAACATCTTCCACATGTGGATCATGTGGATAGAATTCTAAGTGGCTGTTGACATATGGATTTGCAAGCTCCTAAAAAACAAGCACAGGTAACAATAAATCAAAAACCAAACCCCCCTCTTCCCAATGAATAGTAAAGCAGGATATTCTTACATGAGCTATAAGATCCCTCAAGCTGAGGGAAAAACACTTGTTCTGCAAAACAGAAGTAGTTTCAAATATGTTGATGTTAAGCATCTTCCTGATATTCATTCTCTGTCTTCTCATTGTGCTCCAGTGAGGAAGGTAGATCTTGAACAAGGTCAGACTCAAACATATCTGACGATACATTGACCAAGACATCAAATGGTGCAAATGGCCCAGGATTAGTGAAGCCACAAGATACTGCTCAGGAAAAATGAAGAAGTCATTAGATATGATCAAATAGCACAGCTTGACAGTGAAATCAATCAAATTTAGTATGAAATCTCACCTCCATCTTCTTGAATGGAAACCAATTAACATCATCCAATCTCTTGTCCGCATCACTCCCTGAATCAGATTCAGACTCTGAATCACTTGTGCCTTCTTCTTCAGGAGAACCTGAAAGCATGGCCTCTGCTAACCAGTGAGATATGTTTTGGACAGCAGTAAATGGAAAAGAAGAATTATCACAATCACTTTGAGTATCATTTTTGCTCAAATTCCAAGCAGAAGGATTATTGATGTTGTTTTCAGGAGGTAATTCTTCAGAATGGGTGTCTATGGGGTCATTATACCAAGTTATATCATGAGGATCATCCAAATCCATTTGATCAGGATGATCACTGGCAGCATTTAAATTGCCCCTTAATCCCCAATTTGATGTTGCTGGATTAAAGTTAGCAGATAATAACTTATTGAATGCCTCCCTTTCTTTAGACTTTTCCAGGTGACTGGTTAATTTCAAGTGCTTTGGAATATAGGAGCTATCACATGGCTTTCCCCAGCAAATCATACATTTGAACTTGTAGCCTGTAATGGGGTCACCAATAGTTGCAAACCCTGTGAAATGACCCAAATGAGGAAATGAACAACACATATATGATATGCAAACCAACAAGACTCACCAGGGATTTGGGGGCCATCCATGATGAAAAAGGAGAGGGGATGATAGTGGAATGTGTGCTTGAGGAAGCCCCTGGAATTTTACTTAGTAAGATGCAGAACTTGGAGAGATTAAAATGGAGTAGTTTCAGTTTATTCTAAGAGGAATAATCTTCACGAGGTGTTGTCTAATATAGGAGTAAGTAACATGCACAAAATAGATGGAAAAAAATTTAGAAGTGAAGATAGTGGTGAAATGAATACGGGAATTTTTTGAATCAGATCATTGTCCAGGGGCAAAAAATCAAATCATTTTCCAGGGTACCGTTGTGACTTGTCAAGAAAATATAAAAAAAGGTGTGTGCCCAAAGTTGGATGACGTTATACACGCAGCTTTTTTGCAGCAGGCACAGTATAAAACCTGTTCCATGATCCAAAACCAGTTCCAAGTTCCATGTCATCACTCCCTCTTTCTTGCATAAACCACCCCATCAAATGTCTCAGCAGGATGATCCCAATTTTTCCTCTTCCACCGAAGTACCCTCCTTGCCAACACTTGAAGGATGGAGAACCTTGCCCTCCAGTTATCGACCCACCTTAAGAATGAATGAAAACAACAATGAAACAATCAATCCTCTGCTTATTTCTCCAAATGACTCCGGTAATTCCCTCTTATCATCAAAAACAAGCCTGTGGCTGATTTTCATCATCTGTTTCATCACAAACTTCAAAAAACAGGGAATCGTGATAGCATGGTCCGCCCCGCCATGTCAGGGCCAGAGATCGAGATGGCCAGCATACCCAGTCATGTCGGGCCGATTAGACATTCATCACGCCAGGTTTCCACACCCGCACATAACAGAAGCAGATACAAAGCCACTGAGAACCGTCCCACATCACCATCAAGTGCAAGCATTGGTGGTATGACCAAGCAATCAGATCCTCCGACAGGTTCTATCAACAGTTCATTATCATCTGTAGAAACCAGACGAACTGACCCCCCCTCTTCAATTGAGTCAATCGTGAGGCAACTTCAATCCATTCAGCCAAATACCGAGGTCCCTAACAAGCTTGGTGATGGATTACAGGATCTGTGTAGTGTAAGTTAATATATTGAAGCCCATTTTTGTATCAAGTCTCCAAATGTGTATTTTATGTAACATGCAGATACCCGAGGAGGAACGATGGCCCATAACCGTGACCATGGTGGCAATATTGGTCCGCACTCTGGCCCCACGACCATCAAACAGCATCAATCCAGTATCCCCTGATGTTCCAATGGGCCCTTTTGAGTTCAGTGCTACATTCAAAACGTTCCTCTGAACTGAAATCCAACAAATCTTACTCCGAGAGGACCTGGAAGCTTATGGCCGCAAAGCAGCCCGCCGTAACAACGTGCAGAAGTCCCCATTTGCATTAATCAAGGTGTGGATTTGTGTGACATGGTGTTTGGCTTTGGAGACTGATGGTCAAGTTGATTTAGGCCCTCATTGATCAGAAACCAGATCATTTCCAAGGATCTTACTTACCACCCCGCTATCCTGATGCCCAATCAGTTCAACAACTCGATAAACTCATTGGAACCACTGTCAAAAGTGAAAAGAACGCTCTTGCCACAATCCTCAAGACTGGTCTGTCTTTTACCACCCCCCCCCCCCGACAATGGTTCCTGCCCTTTCCCCCATCATAACTAAGGCCTACAGCAGCTTCCACCCTCAGTTCAGTGATGCCAACGAAAAGCAGATAATGGAAAGCCCACTGATGACTAAGCTTGCACAGGCGCGTATAGCTTATCTCCGCCTGATGATCAATGTTCACCAACACCGACGTGCATCTGGGACCGATGGAGCTCCTGCGTCGTTCTGGGATCTTATCGATGAGGACCTCGAGGCACGGAACCAAAAAAACAAGATATACAATGTAGTGTTTGCTCAACTTGTGTATGAGAAGGACATTCAACTTTGGAATGGAAAGCAATCATTGGCTAACGTGGCAACCGAGGATCAGGGACTACCAGATGAGGAAAAAAGACTTGAATGGGTCACTGCTTGCTTGGAAAACAACAGGGACACTACATAGCCCTCCTTCCCTCTCCCTCCACTCTAGTTTGGTTTCAAATCAATCTTTCAATGCAACCCCTTCTTCTTTATGCGTTCCTTTTTATTTCTATAACCTTTTTTATCTTTCGCACCACTTTCCTTTCATATCGTCTCTTTTTCACCTATTCTTTTTATTGGATCTCGTATATGTGCAGAGCTAGCTACACAGTTGTTGGAGCTAATTACACGGTATAGCAAACAAACGGTAGACATTTTTATCAACAGGGGAACCTGCCCAAGAGCCCTGCAGGACCTTTTGTGGGGGAGTGGAATTAGTCTGAGGACGGCAGAGGAACGCTTTTCAAGCAATTGCTCCTGCGGTATGAAAACAAAATGAAGCAAGTGTTATCAAATCGTTTATGTGCCTGTTGTAGGAACAATTTCCTGTCAATGTGACAACGGGTCGTCAGAACCTTTGCTGAGTTCTGAAAGCGTTCAGGCACCTTTCTGTTTTGAGATCGTTGGTTGACCAGCTGTGGAGTGGCGTAGAATCGCTTTCTCATTGTTTTGACATTGCGTTTTCAGAACCTTTTTCCATAGACCCAACCAGACACGTCGGGGCGGGTGTTCCCAAGGAACGTTCTGTGAACCTGAACCTCGACGATCTGAGAACGTTGGGGTGCACCCGCGGTGTAGGCGGTGGAGTTGCTCTGAAAAAGACTTGCGGTTTCAACCCCCGCTGTCCGGGGGTTAACCCCGCCCGTCATGAGGTTGTTGACTTGAACTGCCGCCCGGACATCCGCGAGTCAACGACCGGATAGTTTTCTGTTGATCCATAGTACAGAACAGGAAAAGGGGGGACCTGTAACCACAATATAAGTCGGAAGAGTTCAGAAAGCTGGTTTTATTATATTTCTGAAAGGAGTTTTGAGATTTTAAAAAACACAATTGGGGTGACACGATTGTGTCCCCTCTGGGCTTCCATACCTGTCGCATTGCACTCAGGGTGCAACCTGGGGCTCTCTCCACCAAGAAGCTTTGTTAGGCTCGGGCCATCCCTTTATATATATTCCAAAGGAGAGTTCACCCTCCCTCCCCTCTCTTATCCACCGACGCGCACCCCAATAGTCCAGCAACACTACAGCATTGAGCCTTCCTTCTGTACCCCGAACTCCATAGATCTATTCCTATATTGCCAAGGCTTTTACTATGCTGAGCCCTATCCTAGTATTATTGCTCTCATGCTGCTCACTTGGCCATGCCTTACCTGGCCTAGCTCCCGCCGCCGCCGGCCTGTCTTATCGAGGCGCTACCACCTCAGACCACGCTCACAATCCGACAGAGGTGCTCGTTACCTACGGTCCAGGCCACGTGTACAAATGGGATCGGGCCCAGCGGAAGCTTCTACGTCAAGACTTACCCCCACCCCCACCACCCATGCAGGCACCCCCCCTTCAACTAGCGCACCGACATGCAACGAAGGAAGAAGAAGAGTTGATTCAAGACATAATCAGGGAAAGGCCAACAGGATTTAACTACAAAGTCCAACCAGGCAAACACATGGAGATCCAAAGGCAACCCAAGGGGAAATGGGAAATTGACGGTTTCTGTGGAAGGATCCGGGTGTATTCGGCCGAGGATGGTGCATTGCTACATGACACGGGATGTTGCAACTGCGAATCAGGCTGTGATTGTGTACTCAATGCCGCCCCGGCGTGCCGCAATTGTGCGGATTCTTGGATGATTGTATCAATAAGTACTTGTCCATTTTGTACATACGGGGCCATACGGGGTGTGAGTCTGCAGCCAGCTCTCACCAACCGCACACCTGTTCAGCTGATGTTTTGTTTTCTGTTAGATTTGGAACGCATTAACAAAGTCGTAGTCGTGAAGATATACTCTGAATTACTTAGTTGGGACTCGGAGGCGTCTCCTGTCCTACAAGAACTAATTGGGTGTGCTGAGCAAGTTGTCCAATTGAAAGAGGATGATAGGCGGAAAAACACAAGTTGGATTTTCTTCAGTCTCTTCCTTACAATCATCTATCAATCACTTTTCTATGTAGCCCCTAGCCGTGACCCGTCGATGCGTAGACCTTTCGTGTCTGAATTCCATTCAATCATATATACATATTCAATTTATTTTCTCAGTCTTCCTTCACCGCATGCCTCTTCTTCTCCACTCTGTCGTGTGTCATATCTTTCTCAGCTTGTTGTGCTCACAATCAATGCCCTTGGCTTCTGTGTTGGGTTTATCTGTTTGATAGTCTTGAGATCTGCCCCCTGCCCAGACTCGCACTTCAGCTTTCCCTGCTACAACTTCTTCCCCTCTGTGATGGTCATTGTGTTGTGTTCCACGTTTCCTCCTCACTCGTTCCGACTTGCATCCTCTTTAGTCAATCTGCACTACTCGACACAACCTTGCAGTGAGCTGATCTTTGCTGGAATTCAACCTCACTCGTTTGCTGACTGCCAAGTCCAGCCACGCCGTGCATGCCTCTGATATGTTCTGCAAGTTTCCCCGCGGAACTTGTGCCGTCTTCTCCGCGGATCAAACCGGTGTTGTGAAGGGCGACCCCCCGTCTCTCCGTGTCGGCCCCGGAGAGGGGGTTGGTCGCTCGAGGGTGTGGATGTGAGCTGAGACTGGCGGACGATGCGACGGCTTCTTCGAGAGACGGGCCCGGGACTGCAGGGAAGGCTCGGCAGACGGGGGGAGCAGAGCACCAGCAAAGGCAACTGCGTGGTCAATAGCCCCGAGCTTCTTATAACCAGGACCACTTCTCCAGCGGGCGACAGCCACCCAACCAACATGTCTGCTGGACCTGTGCTGGACGCCGGGAAACCTCCCGTCCAGCTCGGCTCGGCGGTTGTCTGTGGATCCGCTCCTGTTAAATCCGAACATGAGGCGCTCGGGCTCCGCCATATTAACAGGGTCGATGAATGCGGCAAGGAGCGCACCTGGGAAATGCCACTGGCATCCCTCTCTTTCTCTTTGCTTGGCGCTCGCTGATGCCAATCTCTTGTTCGCCCCAGGTCTCATCACAAGAACGCTTCAGACGCTTCTGCTAATACCGCGCCAGACGGTACGCCGCTGCCCCTTCGTTTCGTTTTGATCTTTAAAAATAGAAATAAAAAATGAAGTAAAAAAACAAGAAGATTGAATACTAATCACTGTGGATGGGCCCGGGTTGTACTTGGTGTGTTGTGGAAAAAATTAGCGGTGGCAATTCTCGCGCTCGTATCCAAATCCAACACGCCGCTTTCCACTATCATCATCCTGCAGTTCCGGCCGCCCGTGAACAAAATCGTCGTCGAGCTACCCGCCGGACTGGTCGATGAGAATGAGAGTGTGCAAGGCGCTGCTTTACGGGAGTAAGCCGTGACTATTTCCCCTTCCTCCCCTCCAAAAAAAAAAATCCCTTTGTTTTTGCTGATCTCCTCCATCTCATCATATCCTTTTTTTTTTGCACAGGTTGCGTGAAGAATCAGGGCGGTCGAAGAAATCAGCGACGTCCTAGTTGTCAGTCCTCTGATCCGCAAACACCCCTCCAAAGTTAAACCCACTCAATTTCCTCCTCGAATCTCTCCTTCCCCCATCCTCACTTTCATTGCTATTTTATGTTGTCTTGATACCAAAGTCGGTGATCCGATTGTGTCGAACCTGGGCTTCCGTACTATGTACTTGCACCTGAAACCACAATCTGAGTTGGAAGAGTTCAGAAAGCTGGTTTTATTATTCTGAAAGATGTTTTGAGATTTCAAAATACAAAATTGGGGTGACACGATTTGTGTCCCCTCTGGGCTTCCATACCTGTCGCATTGCACTCAGGGTGGAACATGGGGCTCTCTCCACCAAGAGGCTTTGTTAGGCTCGGGCCATCCCTTTATATATCTTCCAAAGGAGAGATCCCTGTCCCTTCATCCTCTAATCCACCGGCGCGCACCCGCAATAGTCCAGCAACACTACAGCATCGAGCCTTCCTTCTGTACTCCGAACTCCGTAGATCTATCCCGATATTCCAAAACTATGCTGAGCCCTATCCTATTACTATTGCTCTCATGCTGCTCACTTGGCTATGCCTCACCTAGCCTAGCTCCCGCCGGCCTGTCTTTTCGAGGCGCTACCACGTCAGACCACGCTCACAATCCGACCGAGGTGCTCGTTTCCTACGGTCCAGGCCCCGTGTACAAATGGGATCGGGCCCAGCGGAAGCTTCTACGTCAAGACTTACCCCCACCCCCACCACCCATGCAGGCACCCCCCCTTCAACTAGCGCACCGACATGCAACGGATGACGAGAAAGTCTTGATCAATGAAATAGTCAGGGAATTGCCAACAGGATTTAACTACAAAGTCCAACCAGGCAAACACAAGGAGATCCAAAGGCAACATAAGGGGAAATGGGACCTTAGCGGCTTCTGTGGAAGGATCCGGGTGTATTCGGCCGAGGACGGTGCATTGCTACATGACACGGGCTGTTGCAACTGCCAATCAAGCTGTGACTGTGTAGTCAATGCCGCCGCATGCCGCAATTGTGCGGAGTGTTGGATGGTTGTAACAATACAAACTTGTATAGGTTGTACCTACGGGGCCATACGGGGCGTGAGTCTGCAGCCAGCTCTCACCAACCGCACACCTGTTCAGCTGATGTTTTGTTTTATGTTAGCTATTGAGAGGAATCCAGAGTTCACACTCGTGAAGATATACCCTGAATTACTTAGTTGGGACTCGGAGGCGTCTCCTGTCCTACAAGAACTTAGGGGTGCTGAGCAAGTTGTCCAATCGAAAGAGGATGATGATAGGCGGAAAAACACAAGTTGGATTTTCTTCAGTCTCTTCCTTCCAATCATCTCTCAATCACTTTTCTATGTAGCCCCTAGCCGTGACTCGTCGATGCGTAGACCTTTCGTGTCTGAATTCCAGTCAATCATTTATACATATTCAATTTCTTTTCTCAGTCTTCCTTCACCGCAATATGCCTCTGCTTCTCCACTCTGTCTTGTGTCATATCTTTCTCAGCTGTTTGTGCTCACAATCAAAATGCCCTTGGCTTCTGTGTTGGGTTGATCTGTTTGACAGTCTTGAGATCTACCCCCTGCCCGGACTCTCACTTCAACTTTCCCTACTACACCTTCTTCCACTCTGTGATCTGTGATGGTGAAATATATATTGGGTTCCACGTTTCCTCCTGTCTGGTATAGACTTGCATCCTCTTTAGGTAGTTTACCTTCAGCTGATCTTCGCTGGAATTAAACCTCACTCGTTCTGACTACCAAGTCCTGCCACGCCGTGCATTAGCTGCAAGTTCCACGGCGGAAATTGTTCCGTCTTCTCCGCCGATCAAACCAGTGTTATGAGTTAGGGCGACCCCCCGTCTCTCCGTGGAGGCCCCGGAGAGGGGGTTTGTTGCTGGAGAGTGCGGAAGTGAACTGACTGCCGAACAATGAGACGGCTTCTTCGAGAGACGGGCACGGGATTGCAGAGAAGGCTCGGCAGGAAACAGCATTACATGGTCAACAGCCCCAGACAATCCCCCAAGAACACTTCTCCAGCGGGCGGCAACTACCCAACCAACATGCCTGGACCTGCGCTGGACGCCGGGAAACTGCCCGTCCAGCTCGGCTCGGCGGTCGTCCGTGGATCCGCTCCCCTGGAATCCGAACATGCGAAATGGATCGGGCTCCGCAAAATTAACTGGGTCGATGAATCTGGCAAGGAGCGCACCTGGGAAACGTAACTCTGGCATCTCGCTCCCCTCCTCTCTTTCCTCTTCGCTTGGCAGCCGCTGACGCCAATCTTTTGGTCGTACCAGGTCCTATCGCAAGAAGGCTTCAGACGCTCCTGATAATACCGCGCCAGACGGTACGCCGCTGCCCCTTGGTTTCTTTTTGATCTCTAATAATGAAAAATAAACTCAAAAAATAAGAAGTTTGAATACTCAGACGGGTCCGGGTTATTACTTGGTTTGTTGTGGAAAAAATTAGCGGTGGCCATTCTCGCCCTCGTATCCAAACCCAACACGCCGCTTTCCACGATCATCATCCTGCAGTTCCGGCCGCCCGTCAACAAGATCGTCGTCGAGCTACCTGCGGGATTGGTGGACAAGAACGAGAGTGTGCAAGATGCTGCTTTACGGGAGTAAGCCGTGACCATTTCCCCTTCCTCGTCAAAAAAAAAAAAATCCCTTTGTTTTTGCTGATCTCCTCCATCTCATCATATCCTTTTTTTCCACAGGTTGCGTGAAGAAACTGGGTATGGGGACGGTGGAAATGGGGGCAAAGCCACGGTCGAGGAAATCAGCGATGTTTTAGTCGTCAGTCCTCTGATCCACGTACACCCCACCAAACCCACGCACTTTTCTCCTCAAATCTCTCTTTCCCCTACCCTCACTCTCTTGGCTATTTTATATCATCTTGATAAGATAAGACGAATAGCGTTTATCTGAAGTGTTTTTTATTGGTTTGGATGTTGGGATTGTTTCGACATAGAATGATCCCGGGATGAGTTCGGCTAACATGGTCTTAGCCAAAGTATCAGTGTCTGTAGACGGGAGTATCGATGTAGAACCGGAAGCTCAACAAGAAGAAGGTGAGCAAGATGATTTCTATCACGCATTCCACAACTGGTTCGATCAGCACACTCATAACTAATTAACAACTTTTTTGATCCTCAGGCGAACACATCCAAGTGCAACTCGTACCTCTCAAAGGCCTTTACAAAACTCTGACTGAGTTGAGAAACAGAGATGGGTACGTGGTGGATGCGCGTCTCATGCATCTTGCCTGGGGAATCAGCATCCAATCCACTTGAAAAATCACTCTCTCCAATAACATACAAGATTGAACACCACGAGTGTCATCTGCGCTCCCCCCTTTCTCTATTGCCCTACATAAATATTACATTTGGGTCTGATCATGGTAGGTACTGTATTGGAAAAGGTGGTTTTATTTTTTTTCTCAGCTGTTGTATTTTTCACCCAAGTTATACAAATTAATCAAAAAAGAGTCAGCAGATTGTCTCACCAACCAATCAAGATATGTAGATATACAAAAGAATTGGGATGCGATGGAAGCGGACTGTTTTTATACGGTGAGGAGAATGTCAGTGTGGGATGGAAATGAACTGCATTGTTTGATGTAGATGGATGCATTTCAATAACTACAAAGGAGCGAGCCTTACTTATGCCCAGTCAGGTCTGGGACATGTGCTACAGCATGGAAATACAAGTACGGAAGCAGAGGGAGCGATGGCACAGGGTGGGGTTGATGGTCTAACTCATTAGTGATACACGCAGGCGCTTCATCTTATGACGTGACGTACGCCTCTCGAAGCAAGTGATGTGGATGCTGATGACTCAGAGACGGCTTTTGGGAGGCACCGTGGATGCAGGGTTGGGCCCATTCCATTCCTTGCCAAGCCTTATTCATCGCGATCGAGGTACATGCAAATCCAAGCCATAATATCGTGAATCATTATCAGCAATATGGCTGAGGACAATGTGGACGAAGATGAGATATGAGCCTGGCGTTACTTACCAGTGGGCCAAGAACTCGAATCTGTCCGAGCCAAAGATCGTCAAGCGTCTCTCGTCAGGCGTACAGATTTCCAACCAGGGAAAGCCGAACGCGCCCTGGTCCACGAGCCGCAGAGCTTCCTGCTTGACGCGCTCCTTGACCTCATCGCCGCGCGAAAAGCGCACATACTCTTCCAGCTTGGCAGCCTCTAATGAGGCACCGGATAAGGCTCCAAATACGGCCGACATGTCGTCTGGCACTTTGAGGCGGTTCTCAAACATAAGCTCCTGTGCTTATTGCACGACGGGGTGAGTATGAATTTAGCTTGTTGAGTCAAAAAAAAAAAAAAACACAGGGCACAAGAGGGACGACTTGCATATAGTTTGTCCGTCAACGTTTCTAGCCTCCCGGGATCATTCTCTTGAACCACGGCCAAGAAACGCATGATCGGAAGTGTGTTGAACGGGAACGGGCCGGGAGGTACCGTGCATTTGACTGCGTTTATTCGAAGGCCATGTTTCTTCCACTACTTCAATTTCTGCATGGGTTTTGGGCGGAGTCATCTCTCAGATAGGGTTTCTTACCTCCAAAGAAATTAGACATCTTTTTTTTGGGGGGGGGGGGAGGGGGACCAGACCAGATGTTAACCGACTGCTAGCCGACGATTTAACCCGAGAGAGCGGTGGATTACTCACTAATGGGATCTCATCAAGCTACATATTGCAACATTGGATGGCCACGAGTGCGAAGGGAGTTGGTTACATCCAGTTCGTGTTAGTGACTTCGAAGCCGGGTAAATTAGTCGAGGAAAAATATGAAACATGATAGGTTTCGATCGTACCATCTTCTTGACTGACGATTGCACAGATATTGACGTAGTTCAGACGAGCGATAGTAGAAAACAAGTCAGATTCATTATGAGACCTCGTAACACGCGTGTTTTATACACGTGGGATCGCTCACACTTATTGGGGACCGCGAATGGGGGAGTGTTTTTGCTGGCCTTCATGACGCCTACACAGCGTCAGTTCGAGTAGAAGATGAGGAAGGTTAGGCGGGACACTTCGAAAGGATGACTAATTGACTGTTATCCTTCGTTTTCATATGGGACGCACCACCGAGCCAGACGGGATTGAGGACCAGGTGGAAGTCCCATATGGGTCGGTAACGCTTCAAGACGACATACGCAAAGTAACTCTGTGGAGAGAGACGAGAGGAGATGAGCAGAGGATGGTGGTGAGAGCCATGCAGGTTGTCCTGTTGGACACTTACCCACGGACTACCAAGTGATTGTCCAGTCAGCTGCTTGCAAAGTATCTTTTTGGAGAGCGCCCGATGGTATAAGAAGGTGGCTCACCTTACGATGTCGTAGCTCAGACGGATGGTGAGTCTCTTGGACATGGTGGAAGCAGTGCAGTGCCTAGTGCTGGGCAGTGGGCAGTGGGCAGTGGGCAGTGGGCAGTGGGCAGTGGGCACGGCAGTCGAAGTCAAGTGGCAAGGGAATTAGGAACACAAGTATTTATTTATTTATTTATTTATTTATTTATGTACAGAACACAACACAATCCAAACTTCACTCTTTATATAGTCCAGGGGAAGGAAGAGTGGGCAAGCGAGGGATGTATGTATTCATGTATGAAATTTATTTGATCTGGCAAACTACATATGGGTTCAGGCTCAAGTTGTGCTCAAACATCATCCATCATGGCGAGGAAGCGTCCACTAGTCTTGTCAGGAAAGCCAACCAGCTACAAAAAAAAAAAGAAGAGCCAGGTCGACAGCCACTGGCTGCCAGCCAGATTCTCACAGCGGTCAGCAACTAACTTAACAAAGTCACACCCTCCGTCCGCGGTCGAGTGGTGAAGCACTGTGCTTGCCGACCGGAGGGAAGGGGTCAGCAACCGGCTCGGTCTCTGCAGGGGGAACGCGCCCTCCCGCTGAGTGGGTGCCATTTGCATTGGTAACTTATGAGGAGACCACAAAAACACATATTGACATCCACATACTTCTGGCCTTCAGAATCTCTCATCCTACAAGGATTCAGTTGTCGTACTAAAAACTAAAAAAAAAAAAACAATAGCGGTATATTTCATTTTTTTTTTTTTTGTGGTGCTTCCATTGCTGCAACGTAAAAAATAAGGCAAGTCCCAAAATTACATAGATTTGTTGAATACAGTGTTGACATGAGCAGTTTCTTTCTTGTTTTTTTCAATTCAAACCTTCATCCGCTACTAGGAACTCAAGAAGACGGAAAAAGGATAAATAAGAGAGAGTCCAATCCGTTATTTCTTGCGTTCTTGTTTCCATTTCTACATCGTACAAGGCAAAGACGCACGTTAGTGGAAGGGAAGAGAAGAGGAGGAGGAGGAGGGAGGAGGACGGACCCAGACCTGAGCGCCGGTTTTAATGCCGGCGTTCATCTTCTCGAGCCGCTCGCGCTCGAGGTCGTCCTCGATCATCTGGTTTCTGTCCAGCTTATCGTACCAGCTGAGGTCGCGCCCGCCGTTGTGCTGTGGCTGCTTTTGGCTCGCCGGTCGGAACTTGAGGAACTTGGACCCCTTCCCCATCAGCGACTTCTTCAGCTCCAGCTCTCGCTCCGCCGTCTGAAGAACTTTCAGTCGGGTTAATCTCGTCTGTAACTCCGTCATCAGTTTTCTCATGTGTTTCTATGAATCAATCAAAAAAAAAAAAAAAAAAATGAAGACAAATATTTATTGTTTTTTTCTGGCAGTGTGGTCTCTTTTTTTCTGTACAAGAAAAGGCTCGATTCTTACCTCTGGTTCGTGTGTGAGTTGGTCTTCAGCATCGGAAAACTCTTCGGTGAACTTGGATTTGGTGGGGGGTTCCTTGGGAACAGATTTGCTAGTGGATTGTTGGATCTTGTCTTTCTTGATTTTCTTTCCCAATGAGTTGATGCCGAATTTCTGAACTGTTCAAAGCAAGATCGAGGCGTATGAAGAGAGGATTATTTTTTGAGTTGAGTACACAGAAAGCATGTGTGTGGGTGAATGTAACGGGGTTACCTTCGTTAACGGAGTCCACAAAAATCGTCTTCTTTCCAGCCTTGACCACCGCGTGGTTCTCGTCGTCGGATTCTGGGGAAGCGTTCTTGGCATGGGTTGCTGTGATGCTCTGGTCGATGAGCTGGATGGCTTGTTGTTGGAGCTCCGAGGTCGAGCTGGAATCTTCAGATTGCACCCGGATAATCATGGGCCCTAACCGTTCCTTCAGCTTGACGATTTTCTGAAAAGTAAAAACCAATTCGAATCAGAGGCGTATGTTCGGGAGTGGTGGGTGAGGAAGCTATAGGACTGACCTTCTCTTCGATTGCTCTGCAGGTTTTGACATAGTTAAAGTCCTGGGTCTTGAGCAGCTTGACGAGCTGATTATCGAGAGGGGGATTGGATTTGTTAAAGGTGTAGTGCACATCCTTGACCGTCTTGGAGCTGAGCATCTTGAAGTAGAACTCATCCTGGTTCTTGAGGCTCGCTTTGAGTCGGAGCTTCTGCAGCCGATCCTTCTTCGAGTTATAGTCCTTCGCCCGCTTCACATAGTCTGCGTGCTTCTCCAGCAGTCCCAGTCGCTGTCGTTGCAAGGGCTGTGACCGTTCCCGGTGCTGTCGCTTTTGTACGTCCAGTTTGAAGCGAGCCATCGTTCCTGTTGACTGTTGGTCGACTGGTGGATTTTTTGGTTGGTGTGGTCTACTCTACAACATTATGTACTCGCATAAAAGCCAGACTTCCCTTTATTTATATTGCATAATAATAATTGCCCATTTAAACTGGTTTTGAACTTCTCCTGTAAACCCATAGAACTCGTTGAACTTCATACTACATAAAATCGCAGTCACACATATTTATGTATGTAGGTGAGCACATGACATTTCACACAACAAATGTAAGAAACAAAAAAGTTGGACAAAAAGATGACATCGAGGCAGCAATACCCAAAATCAAATAATTTAGTGGTATGAAAAGTGCTGGTGAAAGATCCATGACATTATATTGCCACTATGGACCTATTAAAGCAAAACTATGGAAGACCAGACCAGACAAAGGAAAGCATGAATACCCAAAATTGTTAGTGGTATGCAAACTTTCTGAGAAATGGAAACTAAAGGGAAGTTGTGTGCACACTATGACTCTATAAAGCAGGGAACAGAGGAGCAACAGACTAGAAAAGGCAAGCATGACCATTCAAAACTACTAGAGGTATATTGAAAACTTCTGGAAAACTGATAACCTGTTGGAAGGGGAGAAGGGGAAGAAGAAACAAGATGATAGGAAACTGAAAATATGAGGGAAAAGGAGGAAATTTTAAGCAAGAATCCAGATGGAAATCAAGAATTAGGGACAGCCTTTTTCACTTTTTGAAGGGGTTTTCTGATGTTCATCTATAATCCATCTGATGATCTGATTGATTGGATTTATTCACAATTTTGAAAATGGAATCTAAAAAGCACTTTTCTTACTTCATCTGATTCCCACCTGGCAGAAAAATAGGCATTATGATCTATAATTTCAATCAGATCATTGAGCTGGACAAATTCTTTTAACCACATTGAAACATTTATCATTTCTATTTGACATGATTTTATGCATCTCTTTGAATTCATTCTGGCTATATTTTACTCTATCTTTGTAGTATTGGTAGATTGCCGGAACATCCATTTCAGAAAGCTTCTTGAAGTTTGATGGATTTTCACTAAATCTTAAAAAGAAGTCTGCCATGGCCTCAAAATATTTGGCCCCGTAGAAGTTCAAGATGAGCATATAGTGTAACTCTAATTCTGTAAGATGTTCTGGAACTTCCTTTCTGAATGTTATGGTGAAAGTGAACTTGAAAAAAAATCTAAAATTTCACAAATCAAATTTGATTTTATTAATGCCTCTTGTGGGTTAAATATTTCATCACTCTTTTCCTTCAGAGTCTTTGATGAAATGTTTAGGAGTTTCTTGCAATCATTTTTCAAAATCTCAAATTCTTTTTCCTTCAAAGTTTTGTGATTCCGCAGTGTGTTGGTATATGTCCTTTTTTCATTGGAATATAAACTTAAGATGAAGCCTTCATGTTCAGGTTCAAGAGGATTGTATGCCTCCATCAAAATATGAAAATTAATCCTTGATGCCTCTTTTTTATTGAGGGCTGTGTGAATATGAGTGTTGCTGGAAAATACCAAAAACTTAGTTGGATATAATCTTTTCATTTGATTTGAATAGAAACATGAAAAGGAACTCATGAAGCAACATGCCCTTTAGGAAATTCCACTTTAATGTTCAGAACCATTGGTTGGTTATATATATCTGTAAGCCCTTCTAGTGTGAATAAAATAGGAAATTGATTATCTAATTGAAAAATGTTCAGCTGAATAATCCAGGAGAGAGAGTTTTTGTCTTCAAAAACCTTCCTTATCATTTCAGTGTTGATGATTTTGTTGCTATGCAAGAAATCAATTACTGTTGCTAAGTAAATATGTATAGCCAGAAGCTTACTATGTAGAAGAGTTTGAATCTGAACAAAGAATCTATGATGAGATGCTACTTTCTGAATTTCATCCATGATATCCTTCATCAATTATTCCAAAAATTGTTCCCACCCCCTTTGTTGAATTGAAGAATAAAACTTCATGCATTCCAAATTGGTGCTGTCTAGCTTTAAACATTTTGGATTCCTTATGATGCTATGTTGAGGATGATCACGAGACTTGGGGTTAAATTTTACCAACTCAGAAAACCTGTAATCCATCAGAAGTTCAACTTTCTTTTGGGTATCCTTATAAACTTATGATCCTGAACAAACTGATCAATTCTATCTTGATTATTCAGATTTTTTTCAGCATAATCTTTTTGTTCCTTACTGATCCTAAGAATTCTCTCAAAATCAGATTTATTTTCATGGAGCATTTTTAACTGAGCTATTTTCCCAGTTTTTGTTTAGGGAATAGTTTCCCCAAGATCAGCTAATCAGCTCTCAATTAAAGAGAATGGAGAATTGAAAGATAAATTTTACCTATGCTTCTTTTCCAATTTTCCAATTTCTTGCCTATACATGGAAAGACAGACATCAGAAGCCTCAATCTGTGCTATAAAAATAACTGATTTCATAATCAGAGGTTTCCTCACAATCCTGTGCAGTCAAATGATGTCCTTTGCCCAAATATTTGATTGACTCCATTGGGTTATTGTCATCAGTTGAGTGATCTAATTGAGAATTCACCCTCTGAGATTCCTTGGTGAAGACCCCTGGTCCAACTGAAAATCCATCCAGTAAATGGAGGTTGTTATTTCCAGGAGCATTAATTTGTGACTATGGTTTTCTGACTCACTGTTCCTCAATACTGGGCCTTGTCCCATATTCTGAAATGGAAGCCTATCTCCATTAGTGGTGTTTTCAATTGCTGAATCTTTTTCCACATCTTGATGACAGGTTGGATCTGCTTGAGCCGGGTGTGCTATTTCTGTCAGGTGAAGATCTGATGCACAGGAATTGTAATGAGTACCGCGAAGAAAGGACAAAGATCAGACTCAAAGTATACATCCTTATGGGTAGAAGTGAATAACAAGACTAAGGCCTCGTTTGGCACTGATATAATCTCAGGTGATATAATGTGGAATTAAATCTATAAAAACAAAACCACCCAAAAATATGCAACCAAATTTTTATGAAGTCAACAACAACTACTCCCTTCATCCATATCAACATTTGTTTTGAGTTTTTAGGCCATTGCTAGAGGTACAATAGCATTATTACACGTTTTCCTTGCCTGAAGTGAAATATTGATATTACAACATTGAAGGTGATCCAATTTCTCATATCTAACTTCACAATTGGATAGAGAAGTATGTCTAGTTTGCTGGAAAAAAAATTGTTGCATATTTCTAAGAGGTTTTGTTTCTATAGATTTAATTTCCCATTATATCACCTAAAATTATATTGGTGCCAAACAAGGCCTAAGTTGTACCATTTTTCCCAATGCATACTGCACTTTCCTCCAATCCAGTTGTAGTCCCGGAATGAGGCCGAAACATAGCAGCACTAACATCAAGAGTTACCAAGATGGAGGATAAGGTCAAAAATTTCATGCCGGGCCAAAAAATACGATTCTGAGAGAAAAAAAATATTTTTGTCTATGGAAAGAAGTTCAGGTCGCTGCAAACCGGTGACTTTCAAATGGCTGGCTCAGCTTTGGTTATGCTTCAAATACAATCCCTTTTGTTCAACAAGCCTTGCAAACGCCCAATCGTTACATGTCATGGAAACAGTACCAGTTTAACCAAAGTTTGTACTAGTCTTTAGCCACGTACAACTCTGAACCCAAACGCATTACGCAGCCTATAGGGTACCAATGAAGTTTGCAAGAGGGACATATGTGCTTGGTTCCCTCGGTGTGTATGTATAACTTGATGAATAACACTGGACAATGCGTCAAGAGTGAGTTAGGTAAGGGCGACTTCAAGACAGGTTAGCGGCCATGAACCCAAAATTTACTTGGTCGTGATGAACAGCAGAAACATTAAATCAATCCTTCCAAACCTTGAAAGAGGATTATACTTCTACCTACGGAAGCCCATAGGGGACACAAATCAGCTCACGCATTTTGCAAAATGAAAAAGCAAAAAAGCAAAATACATTTTCTGTATTTCAAAATACACATTCTCAAACTTGTTTTTTTTTTCATCTCCACCGTTTGTGAAATTGCAATACACAAAACATAAAGCCATAGACACATTTTGTGTTTATAAGTACATAACATCACTCTGAAAAGAAGAAAACAGGCATGAGACCAAGGCCTGGCCATTATGATACAATCAACAATGCATTGCTCCGGGCAATGGCTGTGGTCCGTTCATACTGTTTATTCATGGTGTTGCCCTCCATCTGGCGACTAGTACACGCCTCTTGATGACCGGTTTTTTACCGTTCATCAAGGGGAGTGTGTAAATCCTCTCAGTATCCGGGTTTAACCAGTCATGGAAGTGTGCACTCCGCTCAATGACTGGTTCTGACTGGTTGTGCTCCCCTCAATGACATGCTAAGGCCGGTCAAGAGGAGTAACCACACCCCTGAATGACAGCTAGGAACGAGTCATGAGGGGAGTGCGTACGCTTGATGACTGGTAAGAACCGGTCATTGAGAGGAGTACACACGCGCGTCAATGACCGGTAAGACCGGTCATCAAGGGGCGTTGTGGTAAGCCAACCCTGATTAAATAAAAGTTTTGAGGGGTTAATTGTGTGGAAAAAGGTACAGGTGGCCAAGGCTCAAGGGGGTTACAGGAATACATCAAGTACTCAGGCCCCAAACCAGGATCCAGCAAAACACAACACAATTACACACCTGTCACACACAACAACCCAACCACAAGTTAGCCTCAAGTCCTGCAAGCCCCCCTTGAATATCTTCTCTTCATTTAAGCCCTCTTTTCCTCTATGATTTTCCACATGTTCCATTGTATTCCATCAATCATAGTTCAGCCCCTTTCCTCTAGTATTTTCCACTATTATATTAATTCTATGATGTCATCATATTCCACCAACCACAACTCAGCCATTTTGACCTCTTCTAGTTGGTTTATCTTCCCTCTCTCTCATACTTCCAACCACATTTTGACCACCCCTCTATTTTCCTCCCAAAAGATATATAAAGAGCCTGTTTCCTCCCCTCTCATTCCTCTCACCATCAGATTGTATACATCAGTACTCATCCCTGGTCACTACTCACTCAAGTAATATCATTAATTCTTACTATCAGCCTCCCTGGGTATATTACCTGGCTCTTCTAGAGGAGTTATTTACTTGCCACCTAAGACACAGTCTTACTATCAGCCTCCCTGGGTATAATTGGTTACCTGGCTCTGCTAGAAGATTAGTCACTCATCTTATTAAATAAATAAGTCTTACTATCAGCCTCCCTGGGTGCAATTGGGTACCTGGCTCTGCTAGAAGATCAGCATATTAACCATCATCTTAGACATATCTAAGCATCTTCACCAAGCCACACTATTCTTTAAGAGTCCATACTCTTATTCTTGTTCAACAGACTCTCCCAGCTATTAAGAGAGGCAGCCCTTCAAGCACTCATCCCTCTCAAGCTCTATTCTACCACCTAGAGTAGTTCCACAAGTGGTGTCCCAACAGTGGCCTGAAGATCAACAGGTTTTAGTCACCAACTCACTACTTTATATCACTCAACAAACTTCACAACTCACCTTATAACATACACCATGTCACCATCCAACAACAACAGAAGAAACTCCTTCCACGGTATGCCAAAAATCAACATGGCAGACCTAGAAATCCCTTCCTTTAAGAACTAAAGAGACAACAAAAGTCCAGATTCTTCAGCATCTTCAATTCATCCTTTCAGTAATAGGGAATTCAACCAGCCCAACCCACCAAATACCCCAGAACCTGAACAGAAGAGCTTTCATCAGGATTATCAGAACTTTTATCAGCAACCTCCACCCCCAAATCCTACTACTCACTTCCTAGACCGTGTTATCCAACTTCCAGCCTACAATCCCACTCCTTTTGGTAGAAGAGTTATCAAGATCAAACCAACCAAGAAGGACCTATTCTTTGATGGCACCAAAATGGATATTTTGGACTTTATTGCTGAACTGGAGAATGCCGCGGTCCAAGATGGAGCTCAAGCAGAGGATATAGCTACCCAAATTTCTTCCTTCATCAGAGATCAGAACCTGTTAAAATAAATCAGAGACATGACTGGCAAGATCAATAATGATTGGGAACTCCTCAAATACCAGATGGTCCAAAGATGGGGAAAGATGATGCCCCTGATGAAGTACACTAGGGAAAGCCTGGACAACTTAATCTATAAGGCCAGGACAGAAGGAGGGATCAAGACCCTGAAGGTGTTTCAAGATTTCAGCACTAAGTTGGATACTATAGTCAACTATCTAGTTAGATGTAGACATATGGCTAGTGTGGAGGAAATTAGGCATTCAGTACTCAACTGTCTCACTCCGGAACTTCGCCTATCAGTCAACAAGGAGTTAATCAGAGATAATCAAATGAACTTGGCCATTGATGGATCATATCTTCTTCCACCATATCAAGTTATCATCAAGTACATCCATAAGGAGCTCAAAACTCTCTCAATTCTACAGATGGAAGAGGAAGCCTTCAGCAAGGAAGTTCAGGAGAAGAATGTTAGCCAGAGGTCAGCTGTAAACAAAGCTCCTAGTCCAGAAAAGGCTATTGAAGAAATCACCAAGACCCTGGCCAGTTGGAATGTCCAGAAGAAACCTTCCACTTTCTATCAATCCAGCCAGAAGAAAAGGTTCCTGAAGCACAGACCTCATTTGGAAAGCTGGAGGAATTAGAATTTGAGGACTCCACCAACTATGAAAGTGACGCCGCAAAAAGGACTAGGAAAGGGGAAGAGAAGGAGGAGTCAGAGAAGTCTGGAGGAAGGAACTCACCCTACAAGAGGGTCAGGAAGGAGAATGATCAAGTAATGGATGTGGACGATGAAGCTGAAAGAATCATGGAAATTGCCAGAAAGAATTATCCTGACCCAGAACCCACCAACACAGCACCTGAGGATCCATCCAAAAAGGTCCAGTTTAAGGATAGTGAAGAAGTCATCAAAAATCCCAAGGAAAAGGCCCCCAAGAAGATCATGTTGGAAAGGCCCCTAGCTAAGGAATTCCCAGACACAGAAGAAAAAGTGGTCAACAGAATGCTCATGGATGGAAGAATTGAACTCACTTATGGGGAAGTTTTTGCCATCTCTCATGGAGCTATAGAAGTATTCAAGAAGAGGACCAATCCCAGGAGAATCCCAATAAACTCTACTGAAATGGACATAAGTAAATCAGTGAATACAGCAGGAGCCAACTCAGATTCTGAAGATGAGGAGGAAGAGAACAGCAAGACTCACCCAGCTCACTATGCCTGCCCTCTTGGATACATCAACATCAACATCAGCGGGAAACAATTAAAAGCCCTCTTGGATAATGGATCTATGGTAAATGTCCTATCAAGAGGATTAGCTTTTGGAATGGGGCTCATAGTAACAGAAAAGAGGATGAACCTGAAAGGGATAGGAGGCCACAAAAATGAAATTATAGGGATTGCAGAGAATGTACCAGTCAAAGTTGGTTCCATCACCAAACCAGTCCACTTCTGGATTTCTTCTGGGGATGTGCAGCCAATACTAGGGAAGCCTTTTCTAGTTTCAGCCTCAGCCACCATCAAGTTCCAAAAAGAAGGGGCAGAATCTCTATCAATCAAGGACAAGGACAGAACTTATTTAGTGCCCATTCTAATCCCTAAAAATCAAAAATGGGAAACCACCTTTCCAGTAAACAGTTCTTCAACCTCTAGTCATTTTTTGGCTTCTGGCACCTTCCGGAAGTAGAAAAATGGAGGGTGCCTAAAAATCAACCTTGGGACTGGCAGGTCAATGCTGCAAAATATAAATCAACTACCAAAAAAATTAGACCAGTAAATGAACCAATGCCTCAAAATCTGAACCCACCTTTATGTACACCTCCCCTTTCAAGAGATCCATATAGAACTCCCTTAACTCCTTTCCCTCCTGAATTCATCCCCACTCCAAAAATAACTGAAGAAAGGCTCAAAGTAGTGAACTTTGGCCCACCTGGTTGGCTATCAAAAGAAGAACTCAAGTTACTCAAACATGTTATCAAGCTCAGACAAGGAAGTTTGGCCTTTAGCGCTGAGGAAAGAGGACTTCTCAAACACACTTACGGAAAACCCTATATTATCCCAGTCATCAAACATGAACCATGGCAGCAGAGACTAATCCCTATCCCCGCGGCAATCAAATCTGACTTTATAGAGCTGGTAAGAGAAAGAATCAAAACTGGCTTATATGAGCAATCCTTTTCATCCTACTCCAGCCCTGTGTTTTGTGTCAAAAAGCAAGATGGAAAACTCAGAGTGGTACATGACTTACAAAAATTAAACAAGGTCACCATTAAAGACTCAGGACTACCACCCAATCCTGAAGAACTCATTGAATCATTCACTGGAAGGGCCTGCTATGGGCTTGGTGATATAATGGGAGGATATGATGAAAGGGAATTAGCCCAGGAATCAAGGCCTCTGACAACTTTTGAAACACCCTTGGGAAGATTCCAACTCACAAGACTACCTCAAGGGGCCACTAATTCAGTTGCTGTTTACCAAGCCCAGATGATGTGGATCCTCCAAGAAGAAATACCCAATAACGTAGGAATCTTTATAGATGATGGAGGAATTGAAGGTCCAGAATCTGACTACAATCAAGAAACCCTGAAAGAAAACCCAGGAATCAGAAGATTTATTTGGGAATATGCTATCACCCTGGAAAGAATACTATTTAGAATTGAAGAAGCAGGACTCACCATATCCGGAAAGAAGTTTGCCTGCTGTGTTCCAGCCTTGGACCTAGTAGGACATGTAGTCTGCAAAGAAGGAAGGAAAATTGCCAAAAAACAGCTCAACAAAGTTTTAAGCTGGCCAGAACCAAAGAACCCAACACATGTCAGAGGATTCCTAGGAGTATGTGTCTATGTTAGAATGTTCATCCCAGGATTATCAGAACTGGCCTTACCTCTTAGAAAATTAACTTACAAGGATGCAGACTGGGAATGGAGCCAGAAGTGTCAAGAGGCATTTGAGAAGCTGAAGAAGATTGTTGGATATGATATAACTCTCAAGAAGCTGGACTACAATGAAGGAGCAGGAGAAATCAAGTTAGCCGTGGATTCAAGCTATATAGCAGCAGGGGCAGTATTAACTCAAGGGGATAAAGGAAAGGACAGGCCAGTCTTGTATGAATCCATAGTCTTTTCCCCAACAGAATCCAAATATTCCCAGTCCAAGCTGGAACTTTGTGGGGTAGCCAGAATTCTCAAAAAGCTTCAAATATACCTCTGGGGCCAGCACTTCAAGTTATTAGTAGATGCCAAGAGTCTGATAGAAATGATCAATTCACCCAGCCTTCCAAATGCTCCAATGACTAGATGGGTAGCATTTATTCAACTGTTTTCCTTTGAACTGATCCACGTACCTGGGAAGACCTTCACTATGCCTGATGGATTGTCCAGAAGACCCCCTGACCCAGAAGAAGAAGAAGCTGCAGACCTGGATGAAGATGAAAAGTGGATCCAGCCACACCCAGGATTTGGAATCAAACAGACCAACACTGCAAATTTGGGGGTGGATAAGAATGGCCAAAACCTATGGGAAGGCCTCCAGTACTACTTGGAAACACTCAACAGACCTAAACAATGCTCTGACAAAATGTGGAGAGATATTAAGCATAAATCAGCCACTTTCTTTATGTCTGACGGAAAACTGAAGAGAAGATGCAAGCCCTTTCCACAGATAGTAGTCATTTGTCCAGAACTCCAAAAAGCCATTCTGAAAGCACTTCATGAAGAAATGGGCCACAGAGGAATGGATGAAACTTACAGAAGAACCAAACTACGATTCTGGTGGCCAAATATGAGGAGAATTGTAAAAAAATGGGTCCAATCCTGTCTTCCATGCCAACAAAGAAGTTCAGCAAAGAATGGAGAAATCAAATTAGCAACTGGAGCTCCAACAATCTTTGGAAGAGTCAGCATGGACACAATACACATCAAGGCAGGAAAGTGGAAATACCTTGTGGTGGCACGGGATGACCTTTCTGGATGGGTGGAGGCAGTTGGGATGGAAAAGATTAAGGCAGCAAAAGTGGCAGACTGGTTCCTGGAAAACTGGATATATAAATATGGATTACCCCTGAACGTGGTGGTGGATGGAGGCCCAGAGTTTGGACAAGAACTACAACAAGCACTAACCAGAGCTGGAACCAAAGTGAAAGTGACAACACCTTATTATCCAGAAGCAAATGGAATGATTGAAAGAGGACATCAGCCTTTGAAAGATGCCCTGGTAAAATTATGTGAAACAGATGGAAAGAAATGGAGGCATTAATTACCTCTAGTCTTGTTTGCAGACAGAATTTCAACAAAAAGAACTACAGGTTACAGCCCTTATGAATTGGTTTTTGGCCAATCAGCTATTCTTCCAGTGGATTTGGAACTAGAAACATACCCGGGAACAGACTGGACAAAAATACAATCAACAGAAGAGCTTTTGGTGGCCAGGACAGAACAGATAGAAAAAAGAGAAGAAATCATTCAAGCTGCTTACAAGAAGATGAAGGGGTCTCGTGAAAAATCCTTGGAGACTCAAAATAGCAAGAAAACAGTCAGAAAACCATTGGTGCCAGGGAGTTTGGTCTTGGCCTATAATAAAAGTTTGGACTCTCAATGGGGTAAGCTGTTTGAGAACCGTTGGAATGGCCCTTATAGAATTCAAGAACAAGAAAAAGGAGGGTCTTATGTGCTTCAAGAGTTGGATGGAACCTCACTCAAGAGGAGGTTTGCTGCCTCTCAGGTTAAACCATATTTTTCAAGATCAGACTGAGTGGGGATTATAGACAGAAAAATTCATACATTATTGCTCTTTAAGAGAGACTTATTTTGGATTTTAGAACCATTCAATTATTCAGAAAAACTACTAATTCAAAAACACATCAAAAAAAAAAAAAAACCCCAAAGAATCAGTATAAAACAATCAATAAATCAACCAAAAACCTATTAAAAAATTACTAAAAAAAAAAAAAAAAAAAAAAAAAAAGAGATGAGACTCACACTGGTGTATTCCACCTCCTCTGCAAATGCCAAACTCCCAATTGAAGGAAGAATAGAAGGACGTGGCAGCAAAATTATAGATATGAATGATGTGAATCTTGTCAGTCAGTCCGTTATCTATCACAACCAAAGGCTCAAAGCAAGGAGGGAAGAAGCACGGACGGGGGAGATAAGAAGACCATGTCGATGGAGGCGATTTGGGTCAACGAGAGTTGCGCCATCCAGCCCAGAAAGTCGGCGCAGATGAACTCAATCTTGTGGGCCACTCCATACATGGCAGCGTTGGACCGGGCCAGCTTGATTTTGTTAGGGTCCTTGTCGATCGCGATCACGGCAGTGAAGATGATAAGCGCGCGATTGTAGATCGGAGGGAGGGGAAGAGACACGTTAACGTACCTTTGTCGCAGGTGAATGCAAATTCAATCGCGCTCCTGCCCGCGCCACAGAACCCATCGAAGATCACTTTACAGCTGCGCGGCCCACCAGACGTGGAGAAAACAATCAGCCATCACGGAAGGTGTGTGTGGGTGTGTGTGTGTGGGGAGGAGAAGACCGACCGAGCACGAGCAGCAGTTGTTTTTGGCAATCGCTTCTGGGGTCACCGAGTACCAGGACTCCTTGTCCATCTTGATCACAAATAAAATAAGATAAATAGTCAGTTTGAGGATCTCCAATAAACCATTAGGCAAGAGGATTGGACGGGTGGACAGAACCTGGTCGCGCTATCAACTCAGTATAAAGACAGCTGTCAGTATGGTGCAGACCTCTATGGAATAAAGAAAACCAACTCGATTGTCAGCAGCCTCAGCTTACTCATCTCAAGCTCTTTGATCTGCATCACCGATTCGGCTATGTCATCAAAAACTTGAGTACATGCATTTCTAGAACGACTGTCAGGCTTCTTTCTACCCCAATCACCCAATATCAAGGCACTAGAGAAAAACATTGCTGCAAGCAATACACAGATGTGTCATGAAGTTCTGATAATCCAGTCCAAAACCCAGAAGCCACGCTTGCTATGACAGTACCATAGAATGAACCTAAACATCAGCCCAACTATCTGTTGCTTTGACTAAAAGCGATGCAACAAGAATCTGACTAGATCAAAAAGCTAATGTAGCGCCTTTGCGCATACTCAGTAATATATAGGCTAGATGTAACTTAACAACCTGAGGCTGGGCACCGCTAAATGCTGAAACATCACGCGCCTCAATGGTCTAGGCCGCACGTGCATCAACCTTATGGGGCTTCATTCAACTACTCTGAAGGATTGAAAACAGCAAGACATAATCTTATTGTTACTCTACAATTGTTTGTCTCTTCTCAAAGAGCCAACATGACTCAGATTACAAAAACATTTTGGCAACAAACACACTTAAAATGATCAAAGCACTGCTCACAAACTTCAAAATTTGGGGGTGGCAACCCATCAAGGTTTCAATCTCAAAAGCCAGGCAGAAAAAAAACTTAACCAATCAAAAACATAAAATTTGGGGGTGGTTTTCTGCTGACAATCCATAAAGTTCAGATCTTAATCAGACTTTTCTCAACTTCTACAAACCTATCTACCAGAAATGAAAACCAGTTTCTCAGCATTCAAAATAAATAAATAAAAGAACCTTTCTGCAAATCAATTAATTACATTAATATTCCCATTTCCTCACTGTTCATAACTCTCTGGTCCCCAGAAATTGGGATTTCCCTCTCTCACTCTAAGCACAGTTAACACAGA
>PGCI01000475.1:0-50612 GCA_002873125.1 Puccinia coronata f. sp. avenae | reverse complement strand
CCCCATTAAACACAAAAATGTGTCACTTTCATGCTGAAGATGCTATGTGAGCAATTCAAAAGAATGGGTTATTCATTTCAAACATTGTTGAAACATAATCCATGTTTTGGAATAACTTGCATAGAATGCTTCACTTGAATGTATGTGGTCATGTTCAATAGTGCAACCACTATTAAATATGAACATACACCACATTTATGGCTATGTGAGTGAATCCAAATCCAAAGAATGAACTTTTTATTTAAATCATTATTGAAAATACATCAATGGTGTGGAATCACTATTAACAAAGCATTCACTTGAAAGTGGCATGTGGTGATGTTCAGCACTGAAACAACTGTTCAACCACTGTTGAACTTGACCCCAAGCCATTTTCATATGACGGGTACTACAAGAGAAAATCCAAAGCATGTATTATCTTTTCATGATGTTTTCAATCAATAATGAATCATACAAAATAATTCAATCATCTTCCTTTTGGTAAAAAGTTTATGCCCAAATTCAGTCTTTCTCATCCACTTTTATTTCCCAGATTTACTCACAGCCATACCTTCCAGGTCACTTTTACAGACTTGCTAAGAATTTCCAATCAATCATGATTAGTATTGAAACAAATACTCTCAAATCTTCATCACTTAATTACATGAATTGACCAAAAAGCTGTGTAAAAATCAATTTCTCCTACTCAAACAGTCTTTTGCCCAAAAGTAAACCAATCACGGCCATATCTCCCAATTCCTCTGTGAAATATAGCTATGAATGGCAATTCTCATATAACTGGTTTACCAAAAATCAATCTCCAATTTCCATTGGATAATAAGCATCAAATAACATCTTGTAAGAGAATCTATCTTTCCTACTTCATCTTGTGCTCAAACCCCCTCGTGGCCATATCTCTTGAATCCTATGTGCCATAAAGATAAAAATCTAAATCAATTATTAACATTGTCCCAAGAAATAAGTTCTAATTTTGATCATGTAATATGCATTCAATCACAAGTTATAAGCAAATCATTTTTTCCTACTCCAACATCTTTTAGTCTGTTCTACAGTCCTTTAAAACCTCCTCCCCAGGTGGAAATGTTGGTCTTAGCAGATGAGAACTTCGGTCTGAGCAGGTGGGACCATTGGCCCCAGTAGCTGGTACCATTGGCGGCAGGAGCCAAGACCAATGGTCCAGCAGCTGGAGCTGTTGGTCTTGGTTCCAGCAGCTGGAGCTGTTGGTCTTGGTTCCAGCAGCTGGAGCTGTTGGTCTTGGTTCCAGCAGCTGCCTGCAATCTTTGGCCTCAGCTGGAGCTGTTGGTCTCAGCACATGAGGCCAATGCTCCCAACAGCTGAAGCTGTTGGTCTCAGCAACTCAGACCAATGGTTCCAGCTGCTGGACCCGTCGGTCTCAGACACTGAGACCAATCCCAACAGCTGGAGCCATCGGTCTCAGAAACTGAGACCAATGCTCCCAACAGCTGGAGCTGTTGGTCTCAGCATGTGAGAACAATGGTTCCAACTCCTGGAGCCATCGGTCTCGGAAACTGAGACCAATGGTTCCAGCTGCTGAAGCCGTTGGTCTCAGCAAGTGAGACCGATGCTCCCAGCTGCTGGATTGGTCTCAGCATGCAAGGCCAATTGTAATGAATCATGCTGAATTGTAAACTCGTCAGCTCTGACGTCATATCTGAGAATTGTGATCACTCTGTTGAATTGTGATCACTCTGTTTGTAAGCCCGGACCTTTTCATTATGAAAAGTGAGATTGTTGTTCTCTCTTATATCTCTTCGCGATTTGTTTGTTTCTCCCCCTCTTTTCTTTTCTTTCCATCTAGTCATTTGTGTTCATCATCATCTATTATCTTACAAAAATCTTAAAAGTAAAATACAAAACTTTACAGTTCTAAGCTATAAAACATCGATTGGCGAAATAGAACTTCTATATCTTTTGTAACTATCAGACAATCTTCTCTCTTGAGAAAGATTTATAGTCCCAACTTGTTACAAGAGTATAGATTAAGATTCGGGGTATTAGATCGACCTCACATTTATGACTAGATCTCTTTCAGTTTAGTTATTGATAAAGTTCAAAACTATATCCTAAATTTTTTGCATGTCTTGGGATTGTCCAGCAAATCAACCATCTCGCTTATCTCTCCCATTACTTTCTCTTCCGGCTTCTCCTAATCCTAATCAAACGCCTAACTTCAAACTTCAGGAATTTTGTTCTCGTTATTTGACATCAACTATCTTTCACCTTCACCTCAAATTCCCTCTGCCCATCTGTCACTGTCACCCCAAATTCCCTCTCCTCCATCCTCTCACGGTTTACCACCCATGTGCCTGCTCCTGAAGGATTTTCTCCACGCCCAATTGATGCGGAACACACATTTGGTCAGTTTAATCAACAAACCCAGCAAACCGCCGAAGGCAATGTCAACGATTTGATTGGCAACTTGAACATTGAAAATAAAACAATCAAAGAAACTGTTCAATTGCATACCGAGAAGATCACTGAATTGCAAACTAGTGGACGTCGATATTGCAAGGAAATCGCGGAGTTGAAGGGCTTATTGTCGCTCAGTTCGGAAGTGGTGAAGATCAAGGACAACGTCCAAAGTGAAATGCTTCAGTTTTGATCCGAGATACTTCAGCTTCGCAAAGGGATCAACGAAGTTAATACGTCAACTAATAACCGTTTGAGTGAGGTTGAGCACCACAAATCTTCTCCTACTGTGAACTATCGAGAGACCCCTTACTACAATCATATGTTTTTTTTGGGTGATGTCAAAGAAACTAATCCGTTTTGTTTCTTTATGAGAAACTGCTTTGAACGTTTAACGGAACATTTTTCTACCAACAAGTACAGAATTCTCTGGGCTGCGGGTTACTTTTGACGAGCGGATGGGAAATTTGGCGAGAAATGTTCTTCTTACAATTGGTGGAGGGGGTTGTTAAGGAAGAATGCTTTTCAGCAGGGGTTAGATCCAGGCAACAGTTCTTCGGCGGCGCCATTTGTTATCAATGAATTGTCTTCCACTGAAAACTTTCTCCGCGCTATCAAATTCACCGTTTCCAACCACAAGGAAGATGAAGAATCTCGTAAGGCTCTCAAAGCACTCAGGCAAGGGAAGGAGACGATTGAGCAATTTTAATATTACTTTCAACTCTCTGTTATACACCGTTGACTTATCCAATGCTTCCAAGTGCGAAATTCATGCAGATGCCATTCATCTGGAAATTGTCAACTTGGGTCTTCAGCGGGGAGGATGGAGCTGAGTAACCAATCTTGAGGCTCGCCAAGCCATGGCCATCACTTTGGCTAACGATGTGGCTGAGGTGGTTGCGTTGGAGCGATCTTGCGCGAAGGGGATCACGGCTCGAGTCAAACAAAAGATTATCAATGCTCCACAACGCGGTATTAATCGGGCGCCGCGCGCTCCAATTCAGCCTCCACCAAAATTATCTGAAGGTACTCCAATGGATTTAGATGCAATCTCCGCTACTGTCGGTTTTTGTGAGAGAAAGGAATTGTGACACCTCCAGGAAATACCTGTGAAATCTGTTGTACATAGTCTAGCTCGCGCACTCCGCTGTCCCCAGTCTCCTTTTTCTTTTCCTCATGCTGTTTTCTCCCTTATTCTTTCTTCCCAGGTTCGACCAAACTGCTCCCGCCCCCAAATCCTACCCTAGCTGACACCTCTCACACCACTCGGTGTCTAAAAGGTTAATATCGCCATCGTTGTTATCCTTTCTCTTTCAGTTATCCACTTCTTATTCTTATGATGAAATACATTCCTCATGCTGTTTTCTCCCTTATTCTTTCTTCCCAGGTTCGACCAAAACTGCTCCCGCCCCCAAATCCTACCCTAGCTGACACCTCTCACACCACTCGGTGTCTAAAAGGTTCGACCAAACTGCTCCGCCCCCAAATCCTACCCTAGCTGACACCTCTCACACCACTCGGTGTCTAAAAGATTTTTCTCCATTCTCACAGTTTTACTTATGCGTTGTTCAAGGCGGAATGTTTGGACTTGGGGGTTTGTGCTTGTTGCGGTGGGAATTACGACAGTGTTCATCAAGATCAAGGAGGATGCCCAATTCAAGTGGAAAATCAGTTGACGCTTGGAGATAAGTTGATGATGTGAAGGACTGGGGGTTATGTGCGACCCAGAAGAAATGGAAAACAGCCAGCTCGAAACCCTTGCACAACTACAGCTCCGCCAACCACCACAAAAGGAAAGAAGCGCAAGTCGATTGCGGAGGTGGGCAAAAGTTCATCTGCTAAGAGGAGGGAAAGCAAACCGGAGGTGGGGGGATAGCTTTGGGTTGGGGTCTCATGACATGTCTTCTATGGTGATGGAGCCAATGAATTTGGGGGACCTTTTGTTTGAAAGGGTAATTGCGGAAGCAGAATATGAAGATTTTGAGCAAGACTGTTATGTCAAACGTTTCTCTTCTCCTTCTGATAATAGACCAATTTTCCAAGGTTTTATTGAAAGTGTAGTTCAAGAAAGGTTTCCGTGCAGAGTGCTAATTGATTCTGGTGCTACTTCATCATTTTTTAACGAATCATATGCTTACAGGAACAAATTCTGTTTGAAGTTGTTGCCACAAAAAATCTGATGTAGATCTTTTGATGGATCACTTGCGTCGTTGGGGATATTTTTCATTTTGTAGACACTGTTATCCATATGCCTTTGGTTTCAGGTACCGAAGTTAAGACCAATGTGAAATTGAACGTAACCAAGATTGCCTCTGCTGATATAATTTTGGGAAGTTCATGGTTACAATCGTCAAATTGTTTTGTTGGTGGCGTTGATAATGACATCATTCTTAAGCAATTTATTTATTCTTCTCAACAGTGTGAAGAACTTGATATTGACCAGTTATTGAAACAATTTGCAGATGTAATTTTAACTACATTGCTGGAAGGTCTGCCCCCACATAGAAAAGGATTTCATTGCAAGGTGAATTTGAAGCAAGGGGCAGTTCCGCCATTTGGGAAGATTTACAACCTTAGCAAGCAGGAACGCAATCAACTAGAGACATATATTAAGGATAATTTAAGCAAAGGTTTTATCACTTTATCTTCTTCACCCGCTGCAGCGCCTATTTTTTATGTAAAGGTTGCAGGCAAAGCTGACAGACCTTGTGTAAATTACAGGAAACTTAATGATATGACAATTAGAGATTCATATCCACTCCCAGTGATTGCGTTGTTACTTAACAATCTTCCAGGGTTGTCAATTTCTTTCAAAGATTGATTTAAAGGCGGCGTTCAATTTGTTACAAGTTGCACCTGGGCACGAGTGGAAAACAGCGTTTCAAACTCCGTGGGGGCTATATGAATATAAGGTTATGCCCTTTGGTTCAGCTAATGCACCGGCAACCTTTCAACGCTTTATCCAGCATGTATTGCGTGGGTACTTGGACGTTTGTTGTTTTGTATACATTGACAATATTTTGATTTTTCACGGACCAAGGAAAATCATTTGATTGATATCAAGAATGTGCTGAAGAAGTTGAGAGAGAATTCCCTTAAAGCGTTGTTGCATAAATGCGAATTTTTTGCTTTGAGGGTAACATTTTTAGGCTTTGATATTACTCAAGATGGTTTAAAAATGAATGATAAAAAGTTGAAGACAATTGCTGATTGGCCTTTTCCTTCTAATTTAAAAGGGTTAAGGAGATTTTTAGGTTTCACAAATTTTTATAGGAAGTTCATACCACGGTTTTCTGAAGTTGCAGGTCCATTAACCACTATCACCCAGGATGACAAGCAAGTACAAATACGCTCTGTACCAGAAGACGCGGTTGAAGCTTTTGAGAAATTGAAGTGTCTATTTACATCTAACCCATTGCTATTACATTTCGATTTTGAGAGAGATAGAGTTTTGCATGTAGATAGTTCTGGCTATGCAATCACAGGTGTCTTGAGTCAGCCAGACAATCAGGGAAACTCATTGCCGGTTAGCTACTTTTCGCGCAAGTTGTCCGAGCAAGAGCGGAGTTGGCAAGTGTTCAATTTGGAATTGCTAGCTATAGTTTCAGTGTTCGAGGAATGGCGGGCGTGGCTTATGGGAACATCAAATCCGGTGAAGGTATACTCGGATCATTCCAATCTGTTGTATTTTAAGACGGCTAAGTACCTTTCACCTAAACAAGCTAGATGGGCGGCCTACTTAGATATGTTCAACATGTTGATTTATCATATTTCGGGAGCCAAGAATCCAGCAGATGCGCCAAGTCGGCAAGATGATTTTGTAGGCACGGATAAGTTAAAGGGTGATACTTCAACTTTAATTGAAAAGTTAGCAGTTACGAGTGATATGTTAACAACTGATGGGTCACATGATTTATATTTCCAGCAACCAAATGTAAACTTGATTGACTACTTTCAACGTAACTATGACAATGCAGATACGGATATCAAAGGTGTGACATTGAAAGACGGTGTGCTATGGCATCAACAACGGGTATTTGTGCGGAGGTTTTGAGGCTTCCTTTAATTAAGATGTACCATGATGAACCAACGGTAGGCCACCCTAGAGTAGCAAGAACACTGTCGATTATCACGCGGACGTTTTCGTGGCCTGGTATCCGGACTATGGTTTTTTATTATGTCAAGACTTGCAATTTGTGTCAACGCATGAAAGCAAAGCGGAATTTGAAAGCGGGGAAACTGATATTGTTAGTACCGGAGCCACGTCCTTGGAGCACAATAGGAATGGACATGATTACCAAACTACCGTTGTCTGGAGGGTTCGATTCCATCTTGGTGGTTATTGATTTACTGAGTAAAATGTCTCATTTTATTCCTTGTAAAGAAGAGGCTACTTCAGAGACATTAGCTAATTTATTTTGCAAGAATATCTTTTGTTTGCACGGTTTTCCTGACAGAATCATTTCAGACCGCGGGACCACCTTTGTCAGTAAATTTTGGCAAGCGTTAATGGTTTCACTGAACATTAAATCCGCATTATCAACTGCTTACCATCCTCAGGTGGATGTGCAAACGTAACCTATGAATCAAACTTTAGAGGATTATCTACGGCATTTTTGTTCCTATTATCAAGATAATTGGGACAAATGTTTGGAAATGGCTGAATTCTCTTTGAATAATTTGGATTCGACAAGTTTGAGGATTTCTCCTTTCTTTTTCTCTTATGGTCATCATCCCAAATTCAATATACTTACAGAGAACACGGGTCAGCCAAGTTTAGATGACTTTTTGATTGATTTACAGGAAACTCAAGAAGCAGCAATTGGGTGTTTGATACAAGCAAGGAAACAAAAAGACAAATACTACGATAAAGGTAGGAGAGATGCGCCTGTTTTTGAGAAAGGAGAAGATGTGTTACTGCTGAGAAAATTTATTCAGACGCGTAGGATAAATTCAAAGTTGGATTATTGATATTTAGGACCATTCAAGGTGGAAGAAATGGTAGGAAAGAATGCAGTAAGATTGGCTATTGGGAACAATTATCCCAAACTTCATCCAGTTTTTCACGTTTCACTAATTGTCAAATATTATGATCCAAATAGTTTGATAGACAGGGGTATTAATGTACAAATAAAAGAGAGTTATTACAGGAACAATCAAGTCGTTAATTGGAACAATTTGAAGGCAGTACTTGATGTCAGGAAGGTCAAGAAAAAGAAGTATGAATATTTGTTGTCCTGGCAAAACTCGACTGTTGGTAATGACACGTGGGTCGCGGAGCAACATATCCCGCTTTGTCTGAAATCTTATGTCGAACAGTTTAGGAAAACTCATGAACAATTGTACGAGAAAACAAAGAAGCCAAACAGTAAAGAAAAGGTTTAGAGTATAAGGTCAGGCTAATTTTGTAATGAATCATGCTGAATTGTAAACTGGTCAGCTCTGACGTCATATCTGAGAATTGTGATCACTCTGTTGAATTGTGATCACTCTGTTTGTAAGCCCCAACCTTTTCATTATGAAAAGTGAGATTGTTGTTCTCTCTTATATCTCTTCGCAATTTGTTTGTTTCTCCCCCTCTTTTCTTTTCTTTCCATCTAGTCATTTGTGTTCATCATCATCTATTATCTTACGAAAATCTTAAAAGTAAAATACAAAACTTTACAGTTCTAAGCTATAAAACATCGATTGGCAAAATAGAACTTCTATATCTTTTGTAACTATCAGACAATCTTCTCTCTTGAGAAATATTTATAGTCCTAACTTGTTAGATCAACCTCACACCAATGCTTCCAGCGGCTGGAGCTGTCGGCTTTGATGGTCTGGTTGGTCTCGGCAACTGTATGTACATATTTATATATGTACATAAACATATATTTTTTTGGGGGTGGGGATGGGTCGAAGTATTTTGGCAGGGATATCTGAGATATTCAAAAATTTGAATATTTCCCAAACCCCCGCTATTTACCCCCTGAGGACCCTGGGAGATGGCGTCTGTCAGAGGGTCTTCAGATGGGTTTTTAGGTGAGTACACAGGTGCGGCTAAGTGTACGTCTATGATGATAGGAGCACGGGGGACACAAGACACGCTCACGCAAATGATGGCGAGCTGTCCGGTGCATTGATAGGCAAGATGCTCGCCACCCAGCCTGACCTCTCAGCCCTCCTCTCGAGTGTCCCGCAGCCGCTCTCGTTGTGCCCCAGCACATTCTACTTTCCGTGCAAGCTGGTTGGCCTCAAACGCTCCCTCAGCGGTCCGGACCTCATTAACAAACTTGGTCCTGACCATCAACTCTCCCCAGGATATGACCGTACCGTACGTTCATATCCTGACTTTCCATACCCCTATGAGGGTACAATTGTACCCCAAAAGGGTACGGTGGTACCGTCATACGTACCCTCATAAGGGTATGGTTATTTATAAGGGTACAACCTTACCCTTATGAGGGTACAATCGTACCCTTACAAGGCAACGGCCGTACCCTTATGAGGATACAACCATACCGTTATCATTATGAGGATACAGCCGTACCCTCATAGAGGAATGATTGTATGTACCCTCCATTACCACCATTGTGAGCTTCATTGCAGAAGATGTGCGGCAGAACGTGTTTCAGGGGTTTTTGAAACATGCAAGAAACTGTATATGGGTGTATGACATTTGTCAGTTGGATTCACTTTTTTTCTACTTTTTTTTTTTAAAAAAAAACAAGTATTTTACAACATTTGAATTTTTGGCAGATTTGGCTGGTCAGTACCTCCATAATGGCGCGTGTTTGGCCGAGGATCTGTAGTGTTCACAAATGACTATTCAAACTCTTGAAGACTCCTTGTTTGGACCGTCCCAGACACAATTTCATGAATGCAGCTTCAACTCCATCCCTCATATTCTTCATTGAAAATTAACCAAATGGCATTGTTTCACATACTTCGCCTCTTATTGGGGGTCAAGATCATAGTTGGAGCGCCATCTCCAGTATCCCCTCGTTACCATGAACTCCTTGGTAATGATGTACCGGCGCTGAATCCATTGGCGAGTATAGGGGATGAATCTTACGCCAATGGGTGGACTGATGCACCAAAGCGCGGGAAGGGTGATCATCCAGAGTTTTCCTGTTATCAGACCAATCCGCTTGCGCCGTGTGGGTTAAATGGACAATTAATAGCATTTGGTGAACGTCAACAATCAAAACGAGTGCGCCTTGAGCAGTCCATAACTACGGGCAACCACGGACAAGATTCCTGGTCCAACCCCTCCAATGCTCATTTCAACGCTTTCCCAAAATATTTCACGCCGGTGGAAGATGAACAAGCAATATCAGTTAGTCAAGTTCATCAATCTAGAAAAATGCACATTGAGCCGTTCATACCTACCGGCAACCACGTACAAGATTACTGGTCCAATCCCTCCATTTTTCATTCCAAATCTGTCCAATGGAGCCATGCTCACATTCCTAGTGGACAAAAGCCCTACGTCAAACCAGAGGAAATATTAAATTACCCAAAGGATCACCTTGGGACTCCCGACATAAGTTCAGCTGCCACATTTCCCAACACCCTAGAACCTCCCTGGCCGGCGGAATCCTACTTTGATCTACAAGACCCAGAATGGTGGGAAAAATTGTTGACTCCTTTGCAGGACCTGATCGCACATGATGGTGGCCATGAAAAAATCAATAGTGAGAAGCTCAAGGAAGCATTCTCCAATCCATTTTCAAATTTGCGCCATCCAGAAAAAGACGATGGAACTGCTGATTCCTTCTTCAATTCTGATTCTCAATCCCTGATGACTGCCGCCCATGTTCCTCACACTGATCTGAATCCACCTTACGGCTTTGCCAAAAGTTTGAAAGCTGATTATTCCGGTTCATCTGACTTCCACTGGCCCAAATCCTCCTCGTATCCTGAAGAAACCAGAGGTTTAGAAGTCAATTGGCATCGCGGGCTGGTTGAGAAATACCAACAAAAATATAAAGATAAGATTGTGGAAAATTATCTGGAATTTGCAAGGTTACCATCTTATCCTTCAGTAAAGCCTCAAGTCAAGAATATTGGTCAAGGAAGTACTTTTTATATCCTGCTAGTTCCACTGAAAAGCCAAAGCGGGAATTCTGCAGACCACACTTCATTTATAGTTCCTTCAGATTCAGAAGGAATTGTCTATCAATTCCAAAACTTCCTCAACACTTTCACAGATCTAGTAGCAGAGATTCTCAACTGCATTCAAATCAATACTTGGAACCATCAAAATCCGGATATGGGTCTTACAACCCTAATTTGTGATTATTCAAAACTCATGGATTGGTTTCTTGAAGAGGTGTTTACTCCAAAGAACTGCCTACCTGTCATGGGAAAAACACAAGTCCAGATTTTTGATTTGTTTAAATTTAGCTCAGTCCAGCTTGAGATCATGAATCTTTTAGGAAATCGTCAATGTGTGAAAAAAACATCTCAAAACATTGCAAGCATCTGGTACACCAAGCATCCCAATCAGATGAATGATTATCCCATTGAAAAAGCCTTTCTAGCTTTTGAGGGAAGCTCAGCAGGAAATGGAACCTGCAAGAAGTATTCTGGTTTTTTTGTAAACCTACAAAGGTATGTGGATATTGGAGACTTCAGGATATATGACGTTCAGGAATCAAGAGACAATCCAAGATCAAAGGGGAATAATGTGTTCACTTGGATGCAGAAGCTTCCAGAAACTCCCCAAACCATAAATCCGCAATGCTTTTCCATCCTTGCAAAATTTGAACAAACTGTAGGATCATTACCATTACAAAAAAAGGTTCCAGTTGGAGGAAAAGAAACTAGTTTTTTTATTCACCAAGAGCATTCCTCATCTGAGTTTTTGGTCATACTAGTAGACCAACATTCAAGGAAAACCCTAAGCCAAATCCAGATCAATCAAAGATTACTTCAACTCTTTTCCAATTTGGAGAATTACTTCTGGCTTATCTTTTCACATCTTAGCCTCACTTCACAATCCACTTCCCCAGATTACTTTGTATCCCAGCATCAGTTTCTGGAGTGGATTTCAGAAGCTTTATCACCTGGTTCCAATTTCCAGTATCCAACCTTTAAATTTCCAATCATTGGTACTTTTGAGAAATCATTATTAGACTCTTCAGATCCTCATAAGCCATACCATCCAGTACAGTTATCAATCATGAAAGCTATGTTGACCCGTTCATGGTGTAAATATAAGGAAAATTCAATGGCACTTGTTGGTTATTGGCTCAAACATTTCCGGCATGAAATTTGGAATCATGAATTTGGTAGTGATCAAGATTATTCTCTATTTCTTTATCAAAAAGTGATATTAAAAGGAAGGTAGAAAGGTTTATCTATCATCGTTCTCTTCTTCTATCCTCCTTTCAATCTCATCAATCAAGTTTCTTGTAAAAACCCAGCGTAAAATTGAATTTTCCCTTTCTCTGATGAGGTTGTGATTTCTGCTATTAGTTTAAGGATTGAGTATCCATTTTCACTCTAATTCTTGGGGTTTCTTGGCAACAATCATCTGTTTTAAGGCTCTGTTATCCATTCTCTTTTGGTTTGTTTTGCGTCCTTGCGTTTGTGTCCGTGTTTCCTCATCTATTTTGTTCATGGATTTTTTTCTACAGGAGGAGCAAGTACATATGCATACCTTGCGTGATACCATGTTTTTGGGATGAAAGGTCCGTTTTGAGTCAAATTCAATTTACGTATTTAAGTTTGATTTTGCGCAGTTGTCACAAAATATTTTACAAAGCAGGGAATAAATTCCAAAAGCGCCAAGTGAACGGGAATGGCGCCTGATCAGCGCCCTGTCGAGGATGCTACATATGTAGAACAGGAGGTAATGTACTCTCACTGGACCTGTGCCGTATTCTCCGGCAGGTAAAAAAGGGAATTGAATCGCCGACCCCTGTTATTTGAAGGGACAACCCCCAATTATTTTGGGACGTCGTGACGACCAAATTTCAACATCTGAAGCTGGTCCAAATGTGGTAAATTGGTCCAACCCCCCAAACGGGGGTCGCTGATACAATTTTGACCCGCGCGCAGGGGGTCATTGATTTAATTTGGCTGAAATGCCACCACCAGGGATTTATTGTTTAAGCCATCACTCAACCACTTATACACATCACTACACCACATAAATTATATGATAGAGAAGGCACAAAGAGCATTTAAAACATCTGTAACATCAAGATTCAAATAAATTCACCATGCAGCATGCTACAATGAAAAAAAAGTATTTTGATAAGGTCCTGGTTGTTATTCTTCAATGTGACAGGACCCATAGTTGAAAAAATGAACTAAAAAGGTAACCATCTTATTTTTCCTCTTTTTCAATTATTTTCCATAGCCCATTATTAATTTATGTTTTATATCACTTCCATTACACAGTACAAATTCAAAATGAAATTGTGTGGAAGATTTGCAGCTTTGAAGCTGACACATCCCCTTGGAAACATATAAGTACCATTTCCCTCTTCTTGATCATCTTCCTCTTCCTCTGGGGCTTCTTCTTCTTTTTCATTTTTTTCTTCTTCAGGGGCTTCTTTTTCTTCTACAAGGGAGGGGGGGCTGTCTTCATGGTTTTTGGGGCTACTACAGTTTTGTTGGAGGGTTTCATTAATTTTTTTCAAGTTTTTTTTGTGATTAAGATCAAAAGAAAGGAAGGCAGGGTCAATGGTTGGGGAGCTGGCTTTGGAGTTCATTTCAATAGAAGAATGGTGTTTTTAAAGGTTTTTAAGGGGTTTAGGTTTGATTGAGTTCAATTTTGGGGGTTTGGAAGGAGTCTGGGGTTGCTTTATGGTGGGGTTTGATGCGTTTGGTAGGGGACTATGGTGTTTTGAGGGGTCTTTCTTGGTGATTGGGGTGTTCTATCAAAGTTAGCAAGGCTTCTGTGAAGGTTTTTTGGCTAGGGGGTTGTTGTGCAACAAGCAATGCTCAAAATGAAGCCGCGACCCCCGGGGAAACCAGGGAATTTTTGAAAACCCGGGCTCAGTAAAAATTGAACGGACGACCCCCAGTCCGAGGAGCTAAATTGTATCCGCGACCCCCTGTTATGTCCAGGACCAGAAATACCACTTCTGGACCAGCCTGGGACGTCCAATGCCAGTCGTCATGACGTCCTGAAATGACTGGGGGTCGTTCCTTCAAATAACAGGGGTCGGCGATTCAATTCCCGTAAAAAAAAGAGGCTGTGGCAAGTTCCTGAGACTTAGTTCAGTTAGCCCCCTTAAGGGGTTCAACACCGCGCATCAATGACAAGACAAGACTGTGTGACATGTGAGTGAGACCCACGAATTGCTATCGTGACGTCACCGGTCGCTAGCATGTAACCACCCTGGGCTGGGGCTTGAACACCGTCTCTGCCAGCAAGAATCGCCCACGGTCAACAAGAAAACTGCTGTTGACCATGTACAAGAACGAGAAACCAGCCTACATCGCGCTCTCCGGCATCAAGTCCTCGTCGCCGCCCCCGCCCATCGGCACTCCGCCCACCACCGACGAGGGATTCGCCTTCTCCACCTTGCTCCGTCGCGCAGAAGACGAAACACTGCTCAGAGGCCACCATCATACCAAGCCGCTTCATCGGCTGCCCACTCCGACAAACCCAACATTCCATCACAAGCCACACCCTAATCCTCACACCCAAGATGGATCTCAGTGGACCTCATCCTATGCCTCTGCCACTCCATCCGCAGTTTATTCCGTTCAATCGATCGACCAGGTTATCCAGCAGTTTGGTACGCATCCCGTGAAAGGTCTCTCATCTCAATCCGTTCCCCAAATCCGCGGAGTACATGGCCCGAACGAGTTTGAAGTGGACGCCAAGGAATCAGTCTTGAAAAAATTCCTTGCTCAGTTTTACGAGAGTCCATTGAACCTCTTATTATTAGGATCTGCGGCTATTAGCTATATCGTCGGTAATAAAGATGATGCCGTCAGCATCACTGCAGCCATTGTGATCGTCGTAACAGGTAATTAATCAATTTGCTCTTTTTTTCAAAAAAAAAACATCCTGGGCCAACTCTTTTTACTTTTTTTTTTGCTATGTTACCAGTGGGCTTCATTCAAGAAAGAAGATCTGAGAAATCTCTGGCGGCCCTCAACAAACTGGTACCTCACTATTGTCACCTAACACGAGACGGTCAACCACAAACCTTATTGGCAAACGTCCTCGTACCTGGGGATTTGGTCACGTTCTCCGTGGGCGATCGCATTCCGGCTGACTTGAGGCTAATCAAATGCAGCCAACTTGAGATTGATGAAAGCTCGATGACGGGAGAGACCAAACCAATGAAAAAACAGCTCGAATCCGTGCAAGTTGAAGGGCGTCTACCCGATATTTCGGAACGAAGTAATGTAGCATTGATGGGTACCTTGGTCAAGAGCGGTCATGGTGCGGGTATCGTAGTTGGAACAGGCCCGCAAACCGAGTTCGGCGTCGTGTTTGGAATGATGCAAGAAGTCGAAGAACGAAAGACGCCCTTACAGTTATCGATGGACGAATTAGCCAAGAAGCTGAGTGCGATATCCTTTGCGGTGATCGCCGTAATTTGCCTGATCGGCTTATGGCAAAAACGAAGTTGGTTGGAAATGTTCACCGTTGGTGGTCAGTTAGAATTAGATTATTCACCCACCCACTCACTAATTCATTCATTCATTCATTTCAATTGGAAGCTAATTGTTTTATCAGATGACGTCGCTCTTATGATCTCTAAATAGTCTCACTTGCCGTTGCCGCCATCCCTGAGGGACTGCCAATCGTCGTCACAGTCACGTTAGCGCTAGGTGTTTTGAGAATGTCGAAGCGCAAAGCCATTGTCAAAAAGTTACATTCAGTCGAAACCCTGGGCTCAGTTTCGGTGATCTGCTCGGACAAAACTGGAACCCTTACGACAAATCAAATGACCGTCACCCAGATATTTACAATCGACGACGGTTTGAAAACCGTGGAATCGCTGATGGAGCCAAGCATACACATGCTCAAAATCTCGGACGTGATTTTGAAGACTCTTCAGATCGCAAATCTCTGTGTCAACGCTTATCGAAATCAGGACGGTTTAAATATTGGAACCAGTACTGAAGTGGCCCTCCTGAATGTGCTGACAATCTTGGGGGTCGAGGATTGTCGACCACAGTTCCATCGGAAATCTGAGACCCCGTTTACCTCTGAAGCTAAGTACTCTTCGGTCGTGGGCTCATTCCTGCCAACTGAATCGAGACCATCCAACCCGCCCATTTCCCCTGGCAGTAGTCGATTGATAATCACTGGATCTGACACTCATTACCTGATTGGCGCCCCCGAAGTCGTCATTTCTCGATGCAAGTTTTATCTCAAGTCAGACTCAGTCACGACGGGTTTAGACGACGATAGCACTCGAGTCAAGATCACTCAACAAGCCCAGAGAATGGCCAAATCTGGTCTACGAGTCTTAGCCATGGCTTACGGATTTGACTCCAACAACATGATCTTCACAGGACTACAAGGGATGACTGACCCGCCTCGAAAAGGAGTCTCAGATGCAATCGCATCACTACAAAACGGAGGCGTTCATGTTGTGATGATCACCGGCGATTCAGAATTCACTGCTACAGCTATCTCTCGAGAACTGGGAATTCTTGCCAATGCTGGTATCTCGAGCTGTCTAACTGGGCAGGAGATAGACCGGCTAACTCCTCGGCAGTTGATCGACCGAGTCAAGGGCACCTCTGTCTTCGCTCGTGTGACACCACGACACAAGCTGTCTATCATCGAAGCTTTTCAATCCACAGGATCAGTCGTCGCAATGACAGGAGATGGTGTCAACGATGCACCGGCTCTGCGGATGGCAGACATAGGCATCTCGATGGGACGAGGAGCAACAGATGTGGCCAAAGAAGCGGCCGACTTGATTCTTGTCGATGATAACTTCTCGACGATTTTGCCGGCAATCGAGGAGGGGAAGACAATTTTTTATAATATTCAAAACTTTCTAGCTTTCCAGCTTTCGACGGCAGTTGCTGCTTTGAGTCTCATAACGATCTCGACGATTTTGGGCCTGCCTGCACCGCTGAACGCCATGCAGATCCTATTTATTAACATCTTGATGGACGGACCCCCATCCCAATCGCTTGGAGTCGATCCAGTCAACAAAGAAGTCATGAAGCGCAAGCCAAGATCAAAACATTCCGCCGTCTTGACGATGCGTCTACTGTACAGGATTGGGTTTTCGGCGATGATGATCATCGGATGTACACTTTTTATTTACTTATTTGACTTGAAAGGGGCAGAAGCTGGACAGCGGGATCAAACAGTGACATTCACTTCATTCGTATTCCTCGATCTCATCTCAGCCATTCAAAATAGAGGCTTGAACGTCGACCTCCTTCCGATGTCGATCAAACACCGAACCCAAAGTTTCTTTCAATACAAAATACCCGCGATGTTGCGTCGAGCCTCTCGGAAAATCTATCAACCATTACACCGAACGGCAACCCATCACCATCTAACGAACCGAGACGAACGGGTGAAAAGGCACAACCCGATCCTTTTGATTACTGTCTTGATCTCCTTCTTGAGTTTATTGGGAATCATCTATCTCCCCTTCTTACAGAAAATCTTCCAAACAGAAAACTTGGATCGTCGTGATTTGTCCCTCTTGTTTGGTCTCGGCTCATTCAGCTTTGGCTGTCATGAGATCCGTCGTTACGTGGAAAGGTCCATTGAGAAAAACGAAAACGAAGCACATCTCGATCTCAACTTTTGAATGTTTCTCTTCTTTTTTTGTTATACTAGTTCTGATTCGCTTTCCTAATCGCGCCCACACTTTGTACACATTTCCAAACTGATTTTTAGATCGTTTTGTTTTCTTTCATAAGCGAAAAAAAATGTACTGTATCAAGTGGGGATGATCACGCCGCATGGAGAATAAAGATATCCATAATCACTTGGTCCAGGCAGGGGATGAGGGAGGTAATTGTGGATGTGGCCATCTGTATGTGCCAATTAAACGATCCAGTCAGAATATATAGGGTTTCAAAAGAGAGCACCGACTCATCACTCAAGCGGAGAGATATGGCATTTAGATTAAATTATTTTCGTAGGTACAATCGGAGGATAGCCACTAAGAAAAGGCCCAACGTAACCCAAAATTGCAAGACTGAATTGTTCCACAGGAGACGGCAGATTGTCCTGGAGTATGTGATGGGAGATGGTCACTGGGCACGTAAGTGGTTACGCCCGGATGAGCCCACACTTACAGAAATGAAATCCGGAATGCCAACACTTACAATTCCAAAAAGAACAAATTAAGAATGTATCCTGCAAAGGACCTGGGACGCCAATTTAAGGGCGCCTGAAACTTGTCAAAAAAGCAAGCAATGTAAATGCCAAGGTACCGGGGCACCCGCCTCGAGCTTGGCTGAACACAATGAACAATAAAGAAAGCCATCACCCCTGTTGCCAGCTATCCTACTTGAAGGATTTTTTGGCATTAGGAAGGTGTGGGCACTTGCGGCCGCCTTGGTGAATGGGAGCTTGGGTTGATTTCCCTGTTTGGAGGCAAACATGGGGCAATCTTCAGATTTGTTCTCGGTGATGCGGCCCTGTGGGAAATATCCCTGCCAGTCCAAAGAGCAGAGAAGCATTGGATGAACACATTGAGGAACTCGTGAGGTTGGATGTACTGAGAAAAGGAGGCCACAATGAAGTTGTGGAGATCACTACTCCTGTCATCATAGCCTGGCACAATGGCAAATCTAGGATGGTTGGTGATTTCAGAGCTCTGAATACATACACAGCTGCAGAAGATATCCCATCCCAAAGATTAGTGAAACACTAACCAACCTGGCTAAAGCTAAGTTCCTGACCAGCATGGATGTTCTAAAAGGCTTCCACCAGAATGTCATAGCCCCTGAATCCAGAAAATACCTGAGGATTATCTGCCACAAAGGCATATATGAATATCTAAGGATGCCTTTTGGGATTAAGAATGCATCATCCCACTTCCAGAGAATGATGGAAATTGAATTCAGGAGAGAATTAGATGAGAAATGGGTCATCATATACATAGATGATATCATCATTATGTCCAACACTTGGGAGGAGCATCTTCACAGAATTGACAGAATCTTGAAAATTGTCATCAACATGAACATGAAAATATCTCTGAAGAAATGCAACTTTGGCTTCCACCAGATTAAAGCCCTGGGCCATGTCTTTCAGGAATTGCTACTGGGATAGACCAGAATAAAGTAGCCGCGGTATTACATAAGCCTCCTCCTACAAATAAGAAAGAGATTCAGTCATTCCTTGGTTTTGCTGGGTATTATAGACAACACATTGACAGATTGTCTGAAATAGCTAGACCCTTGACTGAGCTTGACAGTGTTTGAAATGACCCACCAAAGATTAGAAGCATACAATCTTTTGATAAGCAAATTGACCTCAGCCCCACTCCTCCTGTTCCCTGACTGGCAACTTCCCTTTAGACTTTATTTTGATGCCAGCATGACAGGTCTTGGAGATGCCTTACACCAAGTTCAAATCATTGATGGGGTTAAAAAGGAAGGACCAATAGTATTCATCTCTAGGCAACTGAAAGATTCAGAGAGCAGATATGGTGCAAGCCAACTTGAATGCTTATGCCTAGTTTGGGCCTTGGATAAGTTACACTACTACCTTGATGGCAGTGTGTTTGAAGTTTTCACATATTGCACAGCCCTGAGATCACTGTTGAACATGAAGACCCCCAATAGACACATGCTGAGGTGGCAAATCTCTATTCAAGAATACAGAGGCAACATGACAATCCAGCACAGAGATGGCAGCATCCATAAGAATGCAGATGTACTCAGCAGATGAGCTCTTCCTAATGATCCTAGCAACCCTTCCTATGACCCAGAGGAAGAGAAAGATGAAGCAGAGTTCCCTATTAAGAACATCATGGGCATCCATGTCTCCACTTTCAAATCTGAATTCTTTGACTCTGTAAGAGGAGGCTACCAGAAAGATAATAATGCGGTGATCTTATTACAGCTCCTGATGAAGGATTGCAAAGACCAACAGCTGGCCCATGGATTAAGTAGTACCTGGAAGACTTCTTATGCAGAAGGAAGGTTTTCCCTGTTTGATGGCCTCATCTACCACCGTGAGAAACACAACTCAGTCCTGATGATATCTGATCAAGTGACTATCCAAACCATTTTACATGAATGCCATGTCAGTGCCTATTCTGGACACCTTTCAGAAGACAGAACAATAGAAAGAGTAGCAGACACAGCTTGGTGGATCAACTGGAGAAAAGACACAGCCGACTACTGTGCCTCATGTGATAGATGCCAGAAAGCAAATGAAGCCACAGGGAAAAGATTTGGCTTGCTCCAGAAGATCCAAGAGCCATCCAAACCATGGGATATAATCAATATGGATTGGGTCACTTCACTATCTCCAGGAGGTGCTGCAAGCTATAATGCTTGTCTTGTAATAGTAGACAGATACTCCAAGACCCCCATATTTGTTCCCTGCTTCAAGGAAGACTCAGCTATGGATACTGCAATCCTCTTCTGGAACAGATTCATGCCCAGAACTGGCATTCCCAGGATAATCATCTCAGACAGAGACCCCAAGTTCACATCTGAGTTCTGGACTGGACTGCACAGCATGCTAGGCACAAAACTTTCCTTCTCCACTGCTTACCACCCGCAGACAGATGGCCTAGCAGAAAGAATGATCCAAGCTCTAGGATTAGAAGATTCTGTGCGTATGGACTAGAATTCAAAGACAATCATGGCTACACCCATGAATGGGTTTCCCTCCTTCCTATACTTGAATTGGCCTATAGCACTAGCATTCACTCCACCACAGGCAAAGCTCCTGCACTACTGGAAAAAGGATGGATACCCAACCTTCCCAAAGACTTCATCAAACAAGAACAAGTTGACATCCATCCCACTGCAGTAACCTATGCAAAAATGTTTGAAAGTGCTAGGAAACATGCTGAACAATGCATTATTGAATCAACCAATTACAATCAAGAAAGATGGGACAAAACTCACAGAGAGCCTGAATTTAAAATAGGAGACCAAGTCCTAATCTCCACAGCAAACTTCACTAACCTGACTGGACCCAAGAAGATGAGAGACTCCTTTGCAGGACATTTTGTAGTCAAAGCTTTGCATGGCAAGAATGCAGTTGAAGTCCTCCTGACAGTTGAATTCAACAGAAAACATCCAACTTTCCCAGTCAGCCTGATCAAGCCTTACATTGACCCATCTTCAAGCAAGTTCCCCTTGAGGCAACAAGTCAGAGTAGTAATTCCCCCGATTGAACAGCCTCCTAAGAACAAGACCATCCTGAAAATACTCAGAGAAAAAAGACTTAGAGTAGACAACAGGAATGTCAAAATGTACCTTGCCAGATACAAAGGGATAGGAGCCAATACAGATGAATGGCTCCTTGAGAAAGACATACCAGAAGCCTCAACTCTGCTAAGGAGATGTTGAATTGAGAAAAGATCCAAAAGCTGAGTAAACAAGCTAATGTCCTGATGAACACAACCTCTTTTGGTGGTAGGAAATGTAAACCTTAGAGACAAGATAGTTTCCCAAAAGGCTTCAACAATGTTCTCATCAGATTCCCCTAATTTTTTTGATCACTTTCACCTATTAATGCCCATAGTTGTGATGTACAGTTGTGGACGTCATAAACCGGTAGTGCCCCACCTGCAAAAAAAAATGAGATGCGGGGCCTTCCCCCGGGGGCCAAAGTGTGAATACACATATTTTTATTACATTTTTGAACTCACACGCATGTGTAGAGTTCAAAGATGTAGCCGCTAAGCATTTGGGTGGCTAGTTTTATTTTTTTATTTTTCTATCATCAGGATTTTGAACAAACCTCTCTAAACCCATGCTTAAACACATAAGTATGGGTTTATGCATCAGAAAATCATGGGTTTAGGCCCCAATAGCCTTACAAATCATAAATAGACCGCATATTTGGGCTTTCGTTGAGCTAACAGCACCATTGTAGACCTCTTCTGGTGCCTTTTTGGCCCCTCTTTTTTGGGTTTTTTCCCTTTTTTACCCCAAGATTTTGGACATCGTCAAAATCCAGTGCTGGGTTATGACATCTGCAACTGTATAATTGAGAAGTAATTGCACTTTAAACATCTATTATTTTCTAAGTTCAAACCATATTGAATATATGCATTTCAATCAACCAGGTTAACCATTTTCACCGCTGGCAAGATGAAAATTTTCATCATCACTTAGAACAACCAACTTAGAAGAAAAAAGACAACTCTGGACAACTCAACTCCTCACTACTCATCAACCTAGGTCCCACCCATTCCCCTTGTTGTATAGTTGTGGTCAATTGGTGTCACTTATTGAATAGTAAGCAGCTCTTGCCAAGTTCTTTCTTTCTTTAAAAGTTCTTCTGAGCTCTTGATCTTTTCACATCTTTCTACTCATCATCATATCCATTCAAATAAAGAATCAAACCAAATAAAACATATCCATCTTTTTGTCAGCTTGCTACTATGACAGAGCCAACCTGACAAAGGTAACATAAATAGAGACATTATTACTACAATATTAAGACCCATTTATATGACTAATAATGTACAAAAAATCAGTTTACTTATTTTTATCCAATAAAGCTTAGCAAAGTCCTGGCACCATAAAAATAAGTAATAAATTAAAATAACAACTACTTTTTACAAAAATACTCAATAACTTCTAAACCTTGAGGATAACTTAGAATATTATGTCATATTCTGAATCCTCATGCAAATTGATGTAGGGTCCCTCACTGGAAGTACCCCTAAATTCCTACTCCTTCACCTTGAACCAATTACCCGTAAGAATCGGCCACAAATATATGTCACATGGACATTACACACGTATGTACTTGTTATATATGCATACTATATGTGAAATGACCAATTATGGACTTATAATTGAGGTGTTGTGTATAGTTTGGGAGTTAGGCCCAATTGGGGTTTAAACCTTCAACCCCGCGCGTGGATTATATAATCCAATTGGAAATTGGCCAAATGCGTGGAAATAGCTAATCCCCTAGTTACCACATATGTACAAGTGTAACTAGGGTAAAAGTAGATTCTACGTGGTTTATTAACAAGGTTTTATTAATAAAAACCTTGAATACATAAGAGTAACATAGCCAGCGTGGCCTTTAATGATTGGCCTTAGCCATTTGTGGCCCATTTGCGTCATTTGTGGCCCATTTCAGATACAATTACACGTCAGTGTTGCTATGTACCTTAGTTACAATAACTAAATAGGTTATTAAGGTCATAAAAAGCACTTGTGACGCTGAATTAATGACCAGCAGTGTCATTGGGATGAGCCTTGTTAGTGCCAATCTCCCAAATTGACCACATTGCGCTGAAAACTAGTTACTACACACACACAGGCAGAAAGGTCCTCCACTATGAGTGAAATTAGTATATATAGAGCCCTCTTTCCACGCCAAAAGTTGTTCATGATCATCAATTATCATTACAGTCAATCAGTTACGCCGTGTCCTGTCCTTATTTCAGTTACTCTGCCCTGTTTTGCCTGTTTTATCCGTGGTGTTCTCTTTAAATCAACCAACCTACGTGTCCAGCTCCTGCGCAGAAACCTACCAATCTACCCAGCAGCTCTACTTCACCCCCCTACGTGGCTTTTTGGCTTGAAAGAAGCAATAGTGAGTACATCTTTTATCCTTCTGTCCCCATCCTGGTTCCTTAATTGGAAAAGCACTTTGGTACCACCTTCTGTTACGCAGAAACCCATTGTTTGCTTAATCAGATACCACCCTGCTTAGCAGATCTCTGATTTAGAGGGCACCTACAAACACCCCTGCGCCAGCAGGCCCCTCTATAAAAAAGAATTATATTCTTTTTATTTCTTTCCTTACTACTTTTCTACATGAAAATACCCCACTCTACCCATCATTTGCACTCTTATCACCTTGTGTAGCTAAAAGGTACTAGCCCTTGGCATCACAGAGGCTGACACTTTGCTTCTGTGGACTGCTGCTAAAACCCACATAGGTTTCCTGTTACATAACCTTTGCCAGTTTCCTTTGGCATAAAAAAGCAAGGCAGTCTCTGACTGGACCTTCTGTCAGCTACCTGCTAGTACAGGGTACAGCGCAGATAGCTAAAATAACATATAGAATACGTAATAGTTAACAATAATGAATAGAGAGAAGAACTCCCTACTCAATTGAGTTAAGCGCAAGTAATGATTGACGCAGGGAATGCGTAATTCCTAGGCAATGCTAACTAATAGTCGTTGCGCTTGTGTATATAATATAGCCATCCAAGTGCACAGGTTCACTAGTATTTTACTGAGCCCGCTTTACCTTACTTAAAAGTGACTGGGGCGTTGTAAGACTCAAAAGTGTTGTTAAACCTTTTGCTGAATGGTGAAGGGGAAAAATGAGATGCCCAACTCTGCCCTTCTATACTATCAGAAAAACAAGGCCACCAAGCTTGCTTGGCAGATTATTTATTGTGACAGGATTGGTTGGTTCAAGACGCCTGCGGATTATGATAATAAGTTGAGTGATGATTTATGATTGTTGTTGATGATTGATAACTATGAGTTGTTGATGTTGGTGTTGATAAAACCTCAAATATTGAATTGGCAGTGATAAATGAGGAGTGACCAGTATACTAGTTTGTGAGCTAGTGCTAGTATTCCTTGTAAATATGTGAGTACAAGATCTGATGAGGAAGGGCAAAACAACTGGGAGGAGAGCCTCTTACATAGACAAATATGAGGGATTTTAGCTCCAAGGGAAGTAAAACTGAGGCATTTTTGCTGGTGGTGACAGTGGGGGCAGTGCAGTCAGGTAATGTGGCTGTGCATACATGTGACTGTGGATGTGCATACATGTGACCTGTAAAACTGAAAAAAAGGCCATGCTGTTCAGCCATGTGATGAGGCTGTGCACTCAGGTGACCTGTATTGGTGAAAAAATAGAACAAGATGAAAAAAGAGTCCTGTGACCAGTCATGTGACCTTCCATGTGACATTTCCATGCATGTGACCTTGGGGCTTGATAGCGGCACGCCCCCCCCCCCAAACACCTAAAAAAAGGCATGCGGGGGCTGCACGCCTTCCCAACCAGGCGTGCAAACCCCCCCGCTCCCTCCCCCGCATGCCGCACGCCTCCAAATGGCGTGAGGACAACCGGCTTGGTGTGCGGCCCCGCCGGACAGGCGTGCTGGCCATGCACGCCTGTCTGGAGGGCGTGCAGGCCTTGCACGCCCTCCAGACAGGTGTGCACAGCCGGCACGCCTGTCCGGCCAGGCGTGCACGGCCAGCACGCCTGTCCAGCCAGGCGTGCACGGCCGGCACGCCTGTCCGGCCAGGCATGCATGGCCGGCATGCCTGTCCAGCCAGGCTCACGTAAGTCTCTCGAATTGAGAGGCTTACGTGACCCCCTTGGTGCCCTTATAAGGATACCAAACGGTACCCTTATAAGGGTACCACTCGGTACCCTTATAAGGGTACCACTTGGTACCCTCATAAGGGTACCACTTGGTACCCTCATAAGGGCACCACTTGGTACCCTTATAAGGGTACCAAGTAGTACCCTTATAAGGGTACCAAGTAGTACCCTTATAAGGGTACCAAGTGGTCCCCTTATAAGGGTACCAAGTAGTACCCTTATAAGGGTACCAAGTAGTACCCTTATAAGGGTACCGAGTGGTCCCCTTATAAGGGTACCAAGTAGTACCCTTATAAGGGTACCGTTTGGTACCCTTATAAGGGTACCGTTTGGTACCCTTATAAGGGTACTGAGTGGTCCCCTTATAAGGGTACCAAGTGGTCCCCTTATAAGGGTACCAAACGGTACTGAGTGGTACCCTCATAAGGGTACCAAACGGTACCCTTATAAGGGTACCACTCAGTACCGTTTGGTACCCTTATAAGGGGACCACTCGGTACCCTTATAAGGGTACCGTTTGGTACCCTTATAAGGGTACCGTTTGGTAACCTTATAAGGGTACCAAGTGGTCCCCTTATAAGGGTACCAAACGGTACTGAGTGGTACCCTTATAAGGGTACCAAACGGTACCCTTATAAGGGCACCAAGGGGCTCACGTAAGCCTCTTGATTCAAGAGGCTTATGTGAGCCTGGCCGCACAGGCGAGCCGGACGTGCACGCCTGTCCGGAGGGCGTGCAAGGCCTGCATGCCCTCCGGACAGGCGTGCATGGCCAGCACGCCTGTCCGGCGGGGCCCCACGCCAAGCCGGCCGTCCTCACACCATTTGTAGTCGTGCGGCATGCGGGGGAGGGCGTGCGTGGGTTTGCACGCCTGTATGGGAAGGCGTGCGGCCCCTGCACGCCTTTTTTTTAGGTGTTTGGGGGGGGGCATGCGCATGCCCTTTGGGTGTGCTGCCATCAAGCCCCTGTGACCTCCCATGTGACCTTCCATGTGACATTTCCATGCATGTGACCTCCCATGTGACCAGTCATGTGGATAAGTGGTTTCATGCGGCTGTGTAGTGGTGTCATGCGGCTGTGTAGTGGTGTCATGTGGTGTGAGAACTCCTTTTGGGATGGATTGGCAGTTCTGTGAGGGGGAAATAACAGAAGATAATATTCCTAGTATGTATGAAACTATTATAACTGTTACGGGTGGTTTGAAGGACCTGCCCCTCTAATGTACTACAAAGAACTAACACAACAGATTTTATTTATTGTTGTGGCTAAACTAATGATAGAGAAAGCTTATATGTAGCAGTCTCTATCAGACCTAGATCAACTTCCGTATGCAGCAATATCAGGACTAATATAATAAGGCCCCGTTTGTCAGTGTCATAAATATCAGCGTGATAATGAGCAATTAATTCAATAAAAAGTAAACCACTCAACATTACCAAACAAAATTTTTATTCAGTAAAGTTGAGCTACTCCTTTCAATATTTCCATCAAAAAAAATGAGGTTTTAGGCAATCTTCATCACCATAATACAAATATTTCGCTTAGAACCCTTATTAAGCAAAATACTGCAATTTTTAGGCTCAAGATCACCAAAACTGTCGGTTTTCTTCATCATTCTATTGAGAGGAGTTGTTCTACTTCCCAGAATAAAAATTTGGTTGAATTTGGTTGACGAGTTTAGTTTTTATTAAATTAAATTCTCAATATTACGCTGTTTTTTATGACGCTGACAAACGGGGCCTAAGATAAGTGAAAAAGTGGAAGTGATGATGGAAATCCTATGAGCTAGATGATCCGTATACTAATCCTAAGTGAAGTGTTGTAGTTTCTGGAAGAGTGTTGAGAGCTGATGATGTTGAATATGGAGTGGAAATGACTTATGGAGATGATAAATGAAATAAGTGAAATATTTTTGTTGTTTTATGTTTTACTAGAGGATAAGGCGGCTGCGCCGCCAGCCACTTTTAGGTCTCAAGACTCAAATTCTACCCGCCAACAACCTTTTCTTCTGATGAAATTCTTCTACTCAAGTCCAGCCAAATTATCTGTTCAAACAAAGATATCTTCAATCCAATCTTACGTTCCTTCAAAAAAATTGCTGCCCTCATCACATCTTAATTTATTCTCATCATAAGACAAAATACCAGCACATGTAGAGTTTTTCCACTCTTGAGGAATTCTGAGGCTCAAGCCACAGGTCTCAAAATAAGTTCAAAAGGTATTGTGATTGACTTCCCTTTGGTTGAAGTCAGGCAATGGGAAATTTTTTCCATTAGTTTGAATTTCACTCCTTAAAATTTGCTTCAAACCCAAAAAGAATGTTGTTGGTTCCACTTCAAGAAAAACTTTCTCTACTGCTTCCAGTTGACACGCAAGGAAATCAAGCTCTACTCAAGTCCAGCTTTTGATTCTGAGTGACTGCACATGATGCACAATGACTCATCCAAGCTTGCGCCAACTAAGGATTTGAGTAAAACTCAAGTGGCTGTATGTCAACTGCCAGAACTTGAGCAAGTTTTTCTGCAGTTTTCTTGACATTTATTTGGGCCCACATGTAAATCTCCCCAAGAAGTTGAGTAAATTGAAATACCAGAAATAAAACATGTACTCATTCTTAATTTTTTACCTTCATCATGTGGGAGCATCTGAATAAGGAATAAATATGCAGAGCGCCTAATTGTAAATATTGCTCCATCTTGTGATATTAATTCATTTGAAGAGCAGCTTGGGAGTTCAGCAGGACAAGGAGGAGTCAGGTAAACCGCTGGAAAGTCCCTGCAATGTCTTGATGATGAAAAACAACCTAGGGAACTGTTAGACTTCTAGTGGCTAATCAATTCAAGCCTTCTGAAGAAAAGTACACACTTTGTGTGTGTACCATCTTGGCTAATCCACAGCTTGTGATGAGGAGCCCGTTTAGATAGCAGTAGGCAGTTGGGCGCGGCGGCAAGGGGGGCTGTTAATCTTCTGGCCAAGCAGGTACCTGCTTGGCCCGCAGTTTAACCCGCTCGCTGAGCAGGTACTTGCTTGGGCAGAATGTTAACCTGCTTGCCGTGCAGGTACCTGCTTGGGCAGAGGGTTAACCTGTTTGCCAAGCAGGTACCTGCTTGGGCAGAAGGTTAACCCGTTTGCCAAGCAGGCAACTGCTTGGGAGGGTAACCTGCTCTCAGAGTAGGTACCTGCTTGGTCAGCAGGTTAACCTGCTTGCCGAGCAGGTACCTGCTTGACAAGCAGGTTAACTACGGATAGAGCTCCGCACGGGGTCCCCGGGAAACTCTGTTTGCAAGGCTTATTTTAAGCTAGGATTAAACTGCTCGCCGAGCCGGTACCTGCTTGGGAAGCAGGTGCCTGTTTGGCCAGCAGGTTAACCTGCTCGCCGAGAAGGTGCCTGCTTTCCCAGCAGGTTAACCGGCTCGCCAAGCAGCAGGTACCTGCTTGCCCAGCAGGTTAACCGGCTCGCCGAGCAGCAGGCACCTGCTTGGCCAGCAGGTAGACCGCTTGCCGAGAAGGTAGCTTGGCCAGCAGGTTAACCTGCTCGCCAAGCAGGTACCTGCTTGGCCCACAGGTCAACCTGCTCCCCAAGCACCAAACCAAGAAAAAAAAGGTGGGGGGTGGGGGAAAAGGTTTGGGGCGACAGGCCTGTACACTTACCCAAGCTCTTGTGGCCCTGCAACATGAACTGGGCCATGGCGGTTTTTTGGGTCCCAGAACTGGACGCCGTGGATTTTACAGCTGATCCACTTGCCGTCACGGGAGACGGCGACGGACAAGACGTAGTGCTGTCCCCATAAGACAAAAAAGGAGGGCGGCTTCAGTAAGATTCAAGCAACAGACACCCACAAAAAAATCAGGAAGATATACTTCATCACCATCACCTTATGTCCCATGAGCGTTGTTGTGGATGCCGTTGAAGGCTTCAAGGGATTGAAGCTGCGATTGCCAGTAATTTTTTTGCCACGCTCGACAATCCTAGCAGCCAAACTTACCAAGGCAGCAGTATTAGCCCCACCAGCACCACTTGTACTACTGGTAGTATTAGCATTTTGTTGTTGCTGTGATTGCTGAGAGAGGAGATGATTCTTGTTGTTTTTAGCTGCAGCAAGGGGGGGGGGTGTATTATTGCAGGGCGGATTCCCGTCCCGATTAAGGGTTAAGAGGTCCCAGAGCTGGAGGGATGTCTCGAGGGACCCAGAGACAAGGAACTTGCCGTCAGGGGAGAAGGCAACCGAGTAGACCGAGTCCTTATGCCTTTGGAGTTTATTGAGCAGGAGGTCCTTCAACGTGTCCCAGAGCCGGACCACTGTGTCCAGCAGGCCGGCCGCGAGTAGGGACCCGTGAGGCAAGACACAGACCAATGTCACCCCCGCATCCACCAGGTTTGCCTTGTTGTTGTTGTTGTTCCCCCTGCCCCCTTGGCTTGCTGGGCCGGCAGGTTGTTAATTTGTTCTTACCTAATGTCACTGCCAGAGGTTTGTTGTCCGCAAAAACAACAGTGTAATCAGTGACTATTACCTGTGACAGGAATTATTTAGGAAATTCACATACATGAAGAGCAGCATACCTGATGAGCAGTTAATGCCAAGGATTGTTGTGATATGCGGAGGCGACGCGCGGTGCTCCAGTCTTGACGCGAGAGGTATTGGCTTAGGGCGACGGGGCAAAAGCGTTTGGTCAAAGTCGAAATTGATGACCAAGCGGCAACCATACCGTTGATGATGAATTGGTAAAGAACGCAGGGACACTTGTGGCTGTATCAACAAGGTTTGTCAACCCAATTCATCCGCTTTAAACCAAAAATAATGGCGCCAGTATCTTTGGTTTGAGACCGAAGAACCATCAGAGCTGGGCAAGCTGAGCTCGGCTGTCTGCTCATCCAGCTCTATATACATAGATCTATGCCTATATACATAATGTATGTATATAAAAATACAGATGTATGCACTCACATGTATGTATATATCCGTATATACATATATAAGCAAAATGAGGTCAGAAATGGCAAAAACTGGGCAGAAACAGGTTATTTTTCAAAAAACCATATATATATGTATATATATGTATATATATATATATATATATATATATATATATATATGTATATATATGTATATATATATATATATATATATATATATATATATATATATATATATATATATAAGGAAAGTGATGTCAGAAATGGCAAAAACTAGGCAGAAACTGGTTTTTTCCCAAAATAACTAGTTTTTTCTAACGGGTGGCCCTAACCTAACCTAACCAGACCTAACCTGTGTTTACCTAACCTAACCTAAGCTGAACCTAACCTAACCTAACTGAACCTAACCTAACCTAATGTTTTTTTTAATCTGGCTCTGTCCAGCTCATCCAGCTCTGCATGATCTTTGGTCTTAAAACAAAGATACTGGCACATTTATCTTTGGCTTAAGACCAAGGAAATTGGGTTGACACAGGTAGTATAAACAATTGAGAGAGATTGTTGCTGTGGTGATGGGAATGATGGCAATGAAAAAAGTTGGCTTTAGAAATGGCTGGAAACCTGCGGTGAAATGATGGTGTGGAAGGCTCACATTGTTGAGCCACAGTTGGTTGTCATATGTCCTGTAGTGGTAACAACATCAGGCTGGCAGGTGACGTGGCGTAAAGGAGAGGGGGAAGTTGACGGAAAGTATTGTGATGGATTTTTTCCTTAAAATGGGTCTCTCCAACACTCTATTTACGCTAGGTTGCCCCCATCATCCGTAGCTTGAGCATGGAGGGGGCAATCTCAGGTGACCCCCCATCTGAGTTTTACTCAGCAGGGCCCGATCCAACCCCGTCGGATTGCTTACGTAGCCGTGGGTTCTTAAGTGAAAGGCCCAGGCCAAACCCACAATCCCAGTTTTGGCAAAAGCCTTGCTTTAATAAACTGGGATGAATTTGATGGACTAGATGAGACTAATAATATGTGAACTATTCAGGGTTTTGATGTCCTCTTTCTTAACCTTTAGTTAAGAGAGGTTCCCGTATAGTTGAATATTCCCTTGGCTAACACAAGATATGAAAGACTTTGTTGGACTACCTGATTAAGAACCACACCACGAGACTACTTTATAAGGGTTGTGGTGAGTTCTGGAGAATGTGATGGATGAGTGGTGAGTGAGATGTTGGTTGCCGGCAGGTTTTTCCTTGTCGGATCATGATGGAAGGGGGTGAGAAGCCCTCCTTTTATATCAAAATATGAGGCATTTTTGCTGGTGGTGATCTCAGATGAGGCATTTTTGCTGGTGATGAACTGAACTGTGATCTGTGATTGTTCAGAACTTAATGTCTGAACCATGCATGCTGATTGGTTGGAGCTGAATCCTGAGTTCTGATTGGTCAGGAACTGATGGCCGATTTTGAGTGAATTTGAGTGAACTGAGCCGTGACTTGTGATTGGTCAGGAACTGATGGTCAAATCTGGGTAAAATTGAGTGAACTGAACCGTGACGTGTGATTGGTCAGAACTTGATGACTGAAATTGAGTGTGCTGAACCATGAGTCCTGATTGGTCAGAGCCTGATGAGTGAATCCCACAAGTTGGCCGGTTGGAATCTGAGTACCACAAGTTGGCCGGTTTGAGGTCTGAGTACCACAAGTTGGCCAGATGAAGGAAATGACATAAAACTAAGAGATGATAAAATATGCTAGCTATGTATATATGTACTAATGTATATAGGGGGTATGGATTATGCATGTAGGACTGAGTGCCTCTGATGGGTAATTATGGGTTTTAGGACCTTGTAGAGTTGGATTATGTAATAATATATCTATTTTTATGCCTATTATGTATGAGAATTGGTCCTTTTTACCACATTTGATACTTGAAACCAAAATAGCACACCACAGCGGCTGTGTAGTGGTGTCATGCGGCTGTGTAGTGGTGTCATGCGGCTGTGTAGTGGTGTCATGCAGCTGTGTAGTTGGAAAATCCACTAGTGTAATCTGCATGTGACCAGGCTGTACTGAGTATGGGTTATGGGTTACTGGTGGGGTCATGTAACTGACACAGAACCGGGTGTTGGAACTTGTATTGGCTATACCTCCTAATCTGTACATGTAATGAGAATTCCGTGTGTAGTTTCCTAGAATGATTTTTCCCGTAGAATATGTTTTTGAAGTCATATATTGAGATTTGAGAGTTGTGTAATTTTGTATATGTAGCAAGTGTGTAGGTTGACGTATCTGTAACTCCTGATCCTCTTGAGTGATAATGGCGTTTGAGAGTGTTCCTAGGGGTAATTTTAGCTGTAGATTCTGAATCTGGAATGATATCAGCTGATTTGTGAGTGAATGGATGAGAAAAAGTGAGAAGTAGGAAAAAGAAATAGAGAAATATAAGAAAAATAGAGAAGTATGAGATAAGAAAAAACTGAAAATTTGCAACATATTTAGACCACCACAGCGTTCACGTATAGGAGCGTTAAGGAACGCGCATTTCACATTGATCTGATGAAACTTGAGATCATGTTGAAGAGCGAAGATGATTAAAAGGCAAAGGGAGACTAGCTTTCCAGTAGGTGTGAATGTCGTACTGTAATCTTTGCCAAAGACTTCTTTAAAGCCTTGTACGCAAAGAGGAGCTTTATACTCTTGAGCTTGATTAGACGACTCTGGTTTGATCTTGAACACCCAAGTACAATTCAAGGGTTTATCATCACTAGACTGTTTAATAACATCCCACACCTTGTAATTTGCCATGTTATCTGTTTCCTTTTTCAAAGCACCAACCCATTCCTTTTTGGTAGCAGAGTTCATGACCTGTTGATACAAGAGTGTATCATTGTTGACAGAAGCAGCAAAGGATTCAGGAAAAGTTGCAAAAGATTCAGGTGCCCCCCTCTGACAATAAGACAAAATATTCTGAGGAGAAATATCTCCAATAATTTCGTTGTTTGGTTGGGTAACATCTTGAACAACGTTTTCATCCGTGTCTGGACCAATAAATGTTTCTTGATTAGGAAATGAATCGAAGTTCACCGGGTCCTCATCATTGTCAGGTAAGATTTTTTCAAATGGATTGAAAAAGAAACTAGTTACAGTCCAAACAAATAATTGGGATTTTTGGCGACAAGCCATTATCAAAAAATTTGGCACTTCTAATTGGAAGCGAAAGAAACAGTCTGCTTTCAAGAAAGACCGATTTGTACCTCATGGTGAGACAGCCGTTGCGGATTGGGTGACTTGTCAGTATAAAAGGTTGCAAGCCTTTGAGCCCACCATTGACCAGGAGGCAGTAAATTTTTGTTTATTAGGTCTTATGTCAGGAGAAGTGGAGTATGTGGCTAAAACAGCCATGACGCGTTCTGACGGCCATATTATTGCTCTCATCAACGTTCTAGAAGACATTGTTGACAAAACGAGGTTAGGCCGGAGTAAATTTTCTCTGAAACCATTGGGTGCGGACACTCCTTCTAAGTTACCTGGAGTAGAGACTGATAAAGCTAAGCTAGGGACAGCAGAGCTTAAATGCTTCAGATGTGATAAGCTTGGCCATACTTCTCGAAAATGCCGGCAGAAGATAAATGTGCTTTCTGAAGATGATCCTGATCCAATAGGTGATGACCTCGGTAGTGATCATGATGACTCGGGTCTAATCATTGGTATTGACTCCATTCCTACCCTACACGTGTCCTGCAGTGGAGGTAGGAATACTTTGGTAGCTATGACCTGTGTAGGGAGAGAGTGTCTGGTGTTGTTAGATAGCGGAGCTGTCAGATCCGTCGTATCTAGCGCCTACCTTTCCCTGTTTTGCCCGCAGTGGCGGCAAGCGCTGATCCCGGTGAAAGTTGGTCAATTCCACAGCGCCTCAGGTAAGCTTACACCGTTAGGGGCTGTTAAAGTTCAATTGGTGTTTAGGGATTTAAGTTTGGTCTTCCAATTTGTAGTTATGGAAGATTTGAAATGTCCGTACTTCATTGTTGGTAATGACTATTTGGTCCGTCACAAGATCTCTTTACTGAATGACAGAGTCCAACAATTCAGGATAGGAGATCGCATATTTGAATTTGATGAGCGGATCAATGTGGTTGGGGAAAATCAGCGGATTGTCCTTACCCCGACAAAGAACCAATTTGTGGAACAAGTGTTGAAGGAAGCCAAAATTAACGACCAACTTGACCAGCTTCAAAGGACCTCATTAACTGAATGCTTACAGCAGTATTGGTCTGCCTTTGCAGCTGGTAATAATCATTTTGGGGTGGTAATCGGCCATGAGGTGGGGATTACGTTAACATTTGAGTCTCCGTACCCACCAGTCCTTGTAGCAGAGCAGCGATTGAAGAACATATTCAACTGCTTCTAGATTTGGGAGTAATTTGGAAAGTTGGCTCCAACAAGGGAGTGGATATTACCACTCCTGTTATTATTGCGTGGCATAACGGGAAGTCTCGCCTTGTGGGGGACTTCAGGGCACTGAATTCATACACGGTGCCGGATTGGTATCCAATGCCGAAGATTCCGGAATATTTGACAAAACTACATGGGGCGTGTTTCATTACATGTATGGATGTTTTGAAAGGTTTCCACCAGAACATAGTGAAACCTGATAGCAGGAAATTTTTGCGCATTATCTCGCATCTAGGGGTTCACGAGTATTTGCGGATACCCTTTGGCATCAAAAACGCGCCATCACACTTCCAACGTATGATGGATACTGTGTTTCAAGACAAACTACTACAGTTATGTTTGATTGTGTATATCGACGACATAATCATTTTTACGGATACTTGGGAAGAGCATCTGTTGAAAATCACGGTTGTATTGACCAAGATTAGCGGCATTAATATGAAGATTTCACTATCAAAGTGTTCATTTGGTTTTTCTAAGTTAACAGCCTTGGGACATGCTGTTACCGGCATCTCTCTAGGTATTGATCAGCATAGAGTAGCCGCTGTTCTATTGAAACCTGCGCCTGTCAATGTTAAGGAGCTGCAGTCATTCTTAGGATTCGCAATTTATTATTGACTTCATATCAGAGATTTCAACTTACTAGCTTCTTCTTTGTATAAGCTTACATCTCCTAGCGCGGTGTTTGAGATGACCACGGAGAGGATGGAAGCTTTTGAGAAACTAAAATGAGCCTTGACAAGTGCACCACTCCTTTTTCATCCTGATCCTTCCCGCCCTTTCAAGTTGTATGTAGATGCTTGTTTCCAGGGGATTGGGGCAGCACTTCATCAAGTTCAGACGGTCGGTGACAAAAAAATGGAGGAGCCTATTTGCTTCATTTCCCGTCAGCTTAAGGAGTCGGAGAAGAAGTACGGCGCCTCCCAGTTGGAGTGCCTTTGCCTAGTTTGGGCTTTAGAAAAACTGTACTATTATCTAGACGGCTGTGAGTTTGATGTCATCACCGATTGTATGGCGCTCCGATCTCTTATTGGAATGAAGACGCCCAGTTGCCATATGATGAGGTGGCAAATTGCGCTGCAAGAATGGCGGGGATCAATGACAATTATCCATCAAGATGGTCTTATTCATAAGAATGCAGACACCCTATCGAGATGGGCACTACCAAACGATATTAGCAATCCAGCAGCAGATCTCGATGAGCACAAGGAGCAAGATGCCCCGATCATGGCAATTAATGTTAGCAACCTTAAAGATGAGTTTTGGGATGACGTAGAGAAAAGTTATCTCTCTCATAAGGATACTGTGAGAGAAAGAAAAGTTGTGACATACCCGGGAACCTCGTGTGACAAGTCATGTACCTAGTCTAGTCTACGCTCGTGTTGTTGTATTTTCTCTTTTTCTCTTCTCATCCTGTTTTCTTCCAAATCACTCCACCATAGGTTCGACCTACTGCTCCCGCCCCCTGATCTGACCCTCGCTGACACCCAACACACCTTACGGTGTCTAAAGGTTACTACTTTGTCTTTTCTTTCTCATCTTTATCTCCACTTCTCATTCTTCCTATGAAATCTCATCCTGTTTTCTTCCAAATCACTCCACCATAGGTTCGACCTACTGCTCCCGCCCCCTGATCTGACCCTCGCTGACACCCAACACACCTTACGGTGTCTAAAGGTTCGACCTACTGCTCCCGCCCCCTGATCTGACCCTCGCTGACACCCAACACACCTTACGGTGTCTAAAGGATTTCTCTTCTTTCTCACAGATTATGAGACCGGAATTCTCTTATGAACCCCGCTGATCATACCGAAGATCCTACTGACTTGCCCCCTCAAGTTCCATTATCTACCTCCGAACCCTCTTTGTCAAACCCATCCTCGCCCGAACTGCCTGCCGTGATCAATCATCCCAACATGGTTGATCTAGCTGTAGAACTCAAGGACAACGCCAAATTGTCCGGCTCTAACTACTTAGAATGGAAGATCAAAATCTCAGCCATCCTTCAACTCAAACACCTACTCAAGCTCGTCAATGGAACCGAAACCGCTGATAAAGCTGAAAGGCGAGACAAAGTCGACCCTGACCAATACGAAGATGCCCTCGCTATTCTAGTTCTAAACTGTGACTCAAAGATCTCCGCTCGTTTCTCCCATGAATCCAAGGAGGACCCCAAAACCTTCTGGAAACTCCTGGACGAGTACTATCAACCCAAAACTGTCCAAAATCAAGCCACTTACTTAAATCAAATCTTCTCGACCATCATCCAATCAACCAATCTCGAAACCACTCTAAACTCCATCTCCGATAACTGTCGACTACTCTGCTCCATTATTGACGACAAAACCACTACCCCTTCCGAGTTACTTGACTCCGTCATTGCTATGTGGGTTCTTTTCAACCTACCACCCGAATTCACTTCGACGGGCGAACTCCTGCTCAAGAAGTGCCAAATTGATAAGAAAGCTCTCTCACTTAAATCACTTGTCGAGGACGTCCGAAACTACCTTCAAAGAAACACCGAATCTCAAGAAGCAAACAAAGCCCTCGCAGCCTATAAAAGACAGCAACAACAACAGAAGAAGCCATACGACGGTCCAAAATGTTCCCCTGGATTTCATAATCCTAAAACCGTTCACCCTGAGTCCGAGTGCTCGTTCCTGAAGACCGAAAAACCCACTAAAGCGCTCCACACCTCTCACCACTGTCAACCCTCCGAAAGTGTTCTCGACTCCGGCGCCACCACCTCAATGTTCAACGATCCAAGCTTCTTTCCCTCCCTCCTTAAAACATCCGAGCCCATATACTTGGCCGATGGATCTCAAACAAGAGCTGAAGGCGTTGGAACTGCTCGAATCGAACTCCCTCATGCGATTGTCACTCTCAAGAACTCCTTATATGTTCCTTCTTTAACCTCCAACTTGATAAGCCTGAGTACGTTCATCAAAAACGGATACACTCTCAGCTCTCACGGCGAATCTTCCTTCAAGCTCTGCGACGAAGCCAATACCATTGTTATGACTGGTTCCTTTGCCTGCGGAAATTTCATCGTAACTTCTGAAACTCAAAAAGCTTATCATGTTGACCTCAAGTCCGAAGTCAGTCGTTTAAACATCAAACACCAAGCGGCAGGTCACCCCTCTCTAGAATATTTCTACAAAATGTTTCCTGAACTTCCTCGTAAGGAGTTCACCTGCCCAACCTGCGACATCTCGAAACGACACAAAGAACCTTTCCGTGGAAATTTCCCCAACGCAACCCGAAAACTTGAATACATTCACATTGACCTCTGTGGTCCAATCTCGCCTCCATCCGAGTCCGGATCAAAATATTTTCTCCGTGCCGTCGATGGTTTCTCCCACTACGTCTGGGTGAGATTCCTTACCTACAAATCTGAAGTCAACCAAGTCTTGCGCGACCTTTTCTCTGCCATCGAAAACGAATCAAAAGAAAAAATAGCTCATCTCGTGACCGACAACGGGACGGAATTTAAGAATCGTCTTCTTCACAGTTACTACACCTCCAAGGGAATTATACACCTAACCACAGCCCCTTATCACCCCGAAAACAACCCGTTTGCCGAACGAGGCAACAGAACTACTGTTGAAAAGGCCCGGTGTATTCTCAAAGACTCCGGTTTAAAACTCAGTTTCTGGGCAGAAGCTGTAAATTGCGCCGTCTATCTCGAAAACCTCTCACCCTGTAAATCAATCAACTTTCTATCTCCTTCCGAAATGTGGTTTGGGAAACCACCCAACCTTGCTTACCTTCATCCGTTTGGTTGTCAAGCCATTTTTCTGCTTAACAGGTCAGCAGGGAAGTTTAGGAGTCGTGGAGCAGTAGGGATCTTTCTGGGGTACGGGGAGGGACATAGGTCGTTCCGGGTGTTAGATGAGGAAACAGGTAATGTCCACATCACACACCACGTTAAATTCAATGATCATGTCTTTCCCGCTCTCCAAAGCTCCGATGTTCAAAATCGTGAAGAGGAAATTAACTCGCTGTTCATCTCGATTCCTGATTCTCCCATTCCCTCATCCCCTAACCCATCACCGCCCTCTTCTCAACACCCATCCTCGGCTGTCACTGACCCAGACAACGAAGACCGTTTCCTAGAGCTAGAAGATCAAACCCCCAACCCTGACACTTCTGAATCTGACAGTGATGTTGCCGAGATGCTAAACCCCGGTAATCAACAGACCAAGGATGGGTCAAACTCTACTCACGATCGCTCTCACCCCTCGGCTAGATTCTATGACTGGGTTCCAGCTGACGAACCGGCGAGTCAAGAAATTCGCGGCGATATTGATCCCGCTAATATCATCGAGTCTGGGCGGCGCACTCGCCACTCGGCTAACGCCGCTATACTTTCTCACGACGATCCTAAAACCTACCATCAGGCAGTGTCGTCTATCGATAGCCAAAACTGGGAAAATGCCATCTCAAACGAACTCGGAAACATGGATCGTTTACATGTCTGGTCTATTGTCGACGTCCCCAAACAAAACATACGTCCCCTCACCACCACGTGGGTTTTCAAAAAGAAAACTGACCAAGATGGAAACTTGACCAAATACAAAGCAAGACTTTGCGTTCGTGGATTCAATCAACGGGAAGGCGTCGACTATCAGGATGTCTTTTCGCCAACCGGGCGACTCACCTCACTGCGAATCATGTTAACGATTTGTGCTCTCAATCAATTCGAAGTCCATCAAATGGACGTGCGATGCGCGTTTTTGAACGGTACTCCGGAGGAAGAGTTATACATTCACGCCCCTCTCGGCCTGAAAGCGCCGCCAAAGACCATTCTAAGACTTCACAAAGCCCTTTACGGACTCAAGCAAAGTCCTCGGTGCTGGCAGAAGGCTCTCACCGCTGCCCTCAAGTCCATTGGACTCAAACCCACCTACTCCGACCCTTGCCTATATGTCTCTACGGACAAGTCTAAACCTTTCTTTTTGTTTGTTCATGTCGATGATCTGCTTTTCGGGGGATCGTGGCCCGATCTGTTCAAGAAGAAGATCTCGGCCATATTCGACATGGAGGATTTAGGAATTGCCAAATACGCGCTCGGGGTCAGGATCAACCAATATGGGGGGTCCATTGCTCTGGTGCAAGACAAGTACATCAAGAACATGCTCGACGAGTTCAACATCAATAATGATCGTACGACCATGATTCCCCTACCCTCGAACTGGAAACAACTCAAAACTGTCCCTTCCGACAAGCCGACTAAACCACCTTTCAATTATAGACGAGTAGTGGGACTCATCCAGTGGCTGGTGCAATGCACCCGACCTGACTTAGCCTTCGCTTTGAGCTTTCTATCTCTATTCCTAGAAGATCCTCAGGAGGCCCACTACAAAGCTGCGCGTCACACCCTCCGATATATCAGCACCACCAAACACCAGCACCTCATCCTCGGCCAGAACGATCTCAAACAGGAACACAATCAACTAATCGGGTTCTCCGACTCGGACTGGAACGGGTCCAAGTCATGGAATTCTTATTCAGCATCCGTCATCTACTTCCACGGGACAATAGGATGGCGAAGCCACAAACAGCAATCTGTTGCACTGTCCTCCGCTGAAGGGGAATACGTCTCTCTATCCGACTCGTCTCAAGACCTGCTTTGGTGCATGAACGTCCTGGAAGAACTCCGCATAACGCCAACTCTCACTCTTTGTACTGACAATCAAAGCGCGATTGCCATTGCGTCAAATCCAATCTACCATCACGGTACCCGCCATATCAACTTCCGCTATCACTTCATCCGAGATCACGTTGAATCCAAACTTATCTCTTTAAAATATGTACAAACCGACAAGATGCAAGCTGATTTATTGACGAAAAATCTAACTGAAGGGAAGACAACTCAACACCGGACCAAACTCATGGGGCAACAGTGCAAGGTATTGGAAGAATAATCAGTGAGGCCGTGTGTGAGAGAAAGAAAAGTTGTGACATACCCGGGAACCTCGTGTGACAAGTCATGTACCTAGTCTAGTCTACGCTCGTGTTGTTGTATTTTCTCTTTTTCTCTTCTCATCCTGTTTTCTTCCAAATCACTCCACCATAGGTTCGACCTACTGCTCCCGCCCCCTGATCTGACCCTCGCTGACACCCAACACACCTTACGGTGTCTAAAGGTTACTACTTTGTCTTTTCTTTCTCATCTTTATCTCCACTTCTCATTCTTCCTATGAAATCTCATCCTGTTTTCTTCCAAATCACTCCACCATAGGTTCGACCTACTGCTCCCGCCCCCTGATCTGACCCTCGCTGACACCCAACACACCTTACGGTGTCTAAAGGTTCGACCTACTGCTCCCGCCCCCTGATCTGACCCTCGCTGACACCCAACACACCTTACGGTGTCTAAAGGATTTCTCTTCTTTCTCACAGATACGGCTTGCCTTTTGCTTGTCCTTTGGTCTAAAGAATCCAGACCAGACTTAGTTGCCCCTCTCACGGAGGTTTGGAAGCAACACTTTGATGCTGGGCGCTTCATCCTGCTAGACGGGTTGCTTTACCATAGGACGGGTAATAACTGTGCGCTGGTGATAATTTCTACAGAACATATCTCTTGTCTGTTGAAGGAGTGTCATAACAATGTTACGGCAGGTCATTTTTCGACGGAAAGTACCAAAGAAAGAGTGAGAGCACTCTCCTGGTGGCCTGATTGGGCGTCCGCTGTAGAAGATTATTGTAAGCGCTGTGCACGTTGCCAAAAGGCAAATAAGGTAACAGGAAAGCGATTTGGTTTGCTTGAGCGGATAGAGGAACCGCGTCACCAGTGGGAAGTAGTGAATATGGATTTTGTCACTGCACTCCCATCAGGTGGTAAGGAGATCTTCAACTCTGTTTTAGTAATTGTTGATAGGTTCTCGAAGAGGGCTTGATTTCTACCTTGTCATAAAGAAAGTTCAGCCCTCGATATTGCGCTTATTTTCTGGCTGACTATTGTGAACGACGTTGGGTGCCCTGGCGTTATCATTAGCAATAGGGACCCTAAATTCACGTCCGAGTTTTGGCAGAATTTGTTTGATCTCTTGGGAACAAAATTGTTGTTTTCCACTGCTTACCACCCGCAGACGGATGGGTTAGCGGAGCAAATGATTCAAACGCTCAAAGATATGCTCCGGCGTTATTGTTCTTTTGGCACTAAGTTCAAAGACGGCAAGGGTTATACCCACAATTGGGTATCTTTATTTCCTGCTTGGGAGTTTGCCTATAATAGCAGCGTGCATGACACAACGGGATTCACTCCCTTTGAGCTTGAGAAAGGATGGGTACCTTACATGCCTAAGGAGGCCGTACTTAGCAGAACGGTAGTGCTGCACCCCACAGCTGATTCGTTCCGTACCATGATGCTGAAAGCAGAAAAGAAAGCTTCTGATTGTATTAAACTAGCAGTTGAGTACAATAAAGAAACAACGTTGAAACCACTTCACTGCGGAAAGCGCAGCGAAGCGCGAAGCGCAGCGCTTTTGGCAGCCGCTGCGCTGCGCTAAAAGCAGCGGTCCCGCCCGCTGCGCTACCGCTTTCTCGGCTGAGGAAAAAGCAGGGAACCGCTACTTTCAGCGGTAGCGCAGCAATAATCCCGCTGCGCTACCGCTTTTTGGGCTGGGCGCGCAGCAGTCACCCGTTGCACTGCGCTGAATATTTTTTTTTCATTAAAGTGCAGCAGCTACACCGTTGGAAGCAATGGTGTGATTTTAGTGCCGCAGAAAGCGCAGCAGTTTTGGCAGCCGCTGCGCTGCGCTGAAGGTAGCGGCTCCGCCCGCTGCGCTACCGCTTTTTTGGCTAAGGAAAAAGCGGGGAGCCGCTACTTTCAGCGGTAGCGCAGCAATAATCCCGCCCCGCTACCGCTTTTTGGGCTGGTCGCGTAGCGGTCCCCCGCTGCGCTTCGCTGAATGACCGCTTTCTTCAGCAAAGCGCAGCGGTTACAACGTTGAAAGAAAGGTGGGATCACAACCATAAGGATCATGACATCAGCGTTGGAGACTTAGTATTGGTTTTGACCGTTAATTTCAATAACTTGGAAGGCAATAAGAAACTTAAAGACAGCTTTGTAGGGCCCTTTGTAGTCAAGTGTTTCCATGGGAATAACGCAGTAGAAGTAGTTCTCCCTCCGGAGTTCAGTCAAAAACACCCAACATTTCCAATCAGTCTGGTTAAGAAGTTTGTTACCAGTCCTGAAGGTGCGACTGAAGAAGTACAACCGGTAACTAGTCTGCCTTTGAAGGCGTCTAAGGAAGTGAAAAACCCAAGTAAAATAATAGATGAAAAGTTAACGCGAGTACAAGGGAAGGACGTGCGTCAGTATTTAGTCAGATTTAAAAATGCGTCGACCAATGTAGATACTTGGCTTCAGGAAAAGGACATTCCCCAAGCTAACGTAATACTCAGAAAGTTTTGAGCAAGTAAAAGAGGTCAGCCTCTTTCAGGGGTAAGAGCAATCCTTTGGGGGGGGCAAGTGTCAGCTACCTGCTAGTACAGGGTACAGCGCAGATAGCTAACATAACGTATAGAATACGTAATAGTTAACAATAATGAATAGAAAGAAGAACTCCCTACTCGATTGAGTTAAGCGCAAGTAATAATTGATTCAGGGAATGTGTAGTTCCTAGGCAATGCTAGCTAATAGTTGTTGCGCTCGCGTATATAATATAGCCATCCAAGTGCACAGGTTCACTAGGATTTTACTGAGCCCGCTTTACCTTACTTAAAAGTGACTGGGGTGTTTTCCTCTTTTCTTTCCATCTTCTGTTTCCCTTCATCCCTTCTTACTTTCTTCGCATTCTCTCATTCAGTTATTCACTTACCTCCTTCCACTCTGCACTACTCTTATACTATAGTTACTCGGTGAGTCAACGTAGTATCTTCTTTACCTTCTATTGAGAGCTGTTGAGCGTCCTTAACCTTTCCTTCTAGAAGAAGAGATAGCTTAGCTCCAGGACTCAGGATGCCACCGGGCCGGGCCGACCCGCCATTGACCCGCGACCCGGCGGGTCGTGGGTCGGGTTCGGGCACAGCTGAGCCACTTTTGGACCCGACCCGCCTTGACCCGCTTGAGGCCAGGCTCGGGTTCGGGCAGCTATTTTCATTTCCGGGTCAACCCGGCAGACCCGGTTATGGCCTTTTTTTTCTATTTTTTCTATTTTTTCTGCATATATATACATATACGCATAATCTTGATTTATGCCATATGGGTGGATCACTCAATATCTGATATAAATATGTATGTTGAGTGACTCGAGTCCTCAACTTCTCCTTTTCCGATTTGTCATGCGATTGCGCAACTCGAAGAGGGCATTGGCCAGTGCCTCGACATCGACGACAATCAATCCCGAATCAGAACTTGAAGTAGAGGTAACCAGGGAATCTGAAGCTCCCACTCCAACTCCGACCCCTTTGGAAAAACCAAACGAGACTCTCACTCAACCAACTGTGAAATCAAATCCCACCTCTGGATCCGAGGCCGTAAACCACGTCCAAAAAAAACAAAAAACCACCAGCAATATATGGACTCACTTCAAACCCATTGGTGAAGGTGAGTTTTTCCCCTTGAACCATATCAAACAATCAATCGTATGGAATCTGACACTGTTGATTGCATAATCCCACAGGCGAGCAAAAGCGAGCGAATTGCCGGCATTGCCAAATCAATATGAGTGCCAAGAGCTCCTGTGGAACGATGCATCTCTGGCGCCATCTAGAACGATGTGGACCCTTCAAAACAAGCAGCCAACAGACGTTAATCCAATCAAGTGCAACTAACACCTCGGATACCCTCTGGACGTTTTCGCAGAAAGCATTGCGCGAGTTGCTTACCAAGCTCATCATTGCCGATGAACGTCCTTTCACCTCGGTCGAGCATCCCATATTCAAACAACTAATTGCTTCCTTGCAACCCAAGTTCAAGCTCCATGGACGTACCACTCTCAAGAAGGATGTCATGGACATGCACCAAGAGATGAAATCAACTGTCTCACGCGAAATAGCTGAAGCCGATCGGATCTCTTTGACAACCGACCTTTGGACCTCCTCAAACCAGACACCGTTTATGGTCATCTCGGCCCATTTCATCTCAGCCGACTGGACACTGAACAAGCGAATCATTTCCTTCAAAATGCTACCTCCTCCTCACACAGGTCTTGCCATTGCCGATCAACTACTTGCCTCAATCATGGAATGGAAGATTCTCGATAAAGTCATGTCGATCACTGTGGACAACGCCTCATCAAACAATGTGGCTATTGCTCGAGTCTTGTCAATCCTCCGAGATAAAAGTCATTTGCCTCCTCACCTTGATGGAAAATTCTTCCATGTACGCTGCGCAGCACACATCATCAATTTAGTTGTAAAGGACGGCCTCAAGACGCTTTCACCGGCAATCACAAAGATCCGAAACAGTGTCCGCCACATCAAAGCATCTCCCTCGCGTAAACATCAATTCAAAGAGATGATCAAATCAAACAACATAAAACAGCAGGCGCTCCCATCAGTTGATGTTCCAACTCGTTGGAATTCCACATACCTTATGCTCAAGTCAGCCTTACCGTACCGCGATGCCTTCAATAGCCTATCTATTCATGATTCAAGCTACCACGATTTGCCCACATACGACGAGTGGGAGGAGATTATCCTCATGAAAGATTTTCTTTCACTCTTCAACACCGGTAAGCTTTTTTTTCTCTTTCACCATGTAATAAAAAAAACCCCCCTAATGTCTTCTCCTTTTTTTTCGTTGTTATTCCTTCAGCAACCCTGAAGCTAGGAATGACACGACATCCGAGTGCACACATGCTTTACAGCAATATGACAAGCATCGACAAATTATTGAAAGAAAGCCTCAAATCAAGCGCGCTGAACATTCCCGGCATAGTCGAACCAATGCAGGAGAAGTTCGATAAGTATTGGAATAACATGGAGACGTTCGCTGGAATAAACCTGGTTTTTGATCCACGATACAAGTTGGCCATGGTCGAATTTCTCCTTGCAGACGAACTTGGATCAAGCAAATCGGCGATTACTGGTCGTGTCGACAAGATCAAGGAAGATATCAAAATGTGGTTCAAGGACGTCGCTAAAGGTAAACAGGATAAAAAATCTACCAGCACAAACGCAACGACATCTATTCCTCAATCAAAACCACTCAAATCTGACCAGGATGCGCAATTCAAAGAATTCCTTGCGGGGAAGACGATGAGCAGTGCGACTTCAGCCACTGCGGAGATTGACCTGTACCTACAAGAACCAACGGTTCCACTTGACACCCAGGGATTCGACATTCTCAAGTGGTGGAGTGTCAACTCCCTTCGATTCCCTACACTCTCAATCCTAGCAAGAAACACCCTGACAATTCCAATGACTTCAATCGCTTCCGAATCGGCTTTCTCAACCGGAGGTCGTGTACTCAGTGATTCCCGGAATCGACTCAAGCCTGTTACTCTCGAGGCACTCATCTGCACTCAAGACTGGATCAATACCAACGATGGCCTTGATCAAATCAGCACTGGTGAACTGGCGGAGGATGAGGATTCAGAATAGGGATTTCCATATTTTTTTATAATATTTTTTTATCAGTTAGCTATGTTGTGAATGAATGTCTTGTATATACATGAAAACAAGACCAGAAAAATTGAAACATAACGGGAAATAGTACTATTGGTGATATGAAATGAAAATTTGAGTTATCTATCTGCGACTCTGCAGAAAATATAGCCTGACCCGGGACCCGGCCTGACCCGACCCTGACCCAATATGATCATTCACGGGTTCGGGTTCTGGCAGAAAAAAAGCCAATTTGACCCGACCCGACCCAACGCGGCCAATGAAGTGGGTCGGGTTCGGGCAGTGTTTTTTGACCCGAACCCGACCCGGTTGCATCCTGATCCAGGACTGTATAGTCAATAAGCTAGTAGTAGGGTCTGTTTAGTCCTACATATCATTCAGCCCACAGTCACATCAGAGACGTAGGCTGACAACTTCTCTGTTTCTCAAGAGAAGAGGGGTTAAGATTAGCTGCCCTTAAACCTTCCTCCTTTAAGGAGAGACATAGAATTGCCCAAAGAAGGCCAGAAATCATCATCATATTCTACTTTATCTTCTTCTAATTGTCCCTTTCTTATCTCTCTGGAATCAACTATTTTGATCCCCATCCTTGTGTCCTTTTGTCACTCAAGAGACTCAGGCTCACAAATGAGTTGGCAGGTCAGACCGAGGTGTTGGACACCTTGCTCTGGCCTGCCAGGTCACTGCTAAGGTGTTGGACCCCTTGGCCTGACCAGCCAGGTCATTGCCAAGGTGTCCAACACCTCAGTCTGACCTGCCAGGTCATTGCCAAGGTGTGCAACATCTCTATGTACTTACATGCTTGGTAAACCTGCCAGGTCATGGCCGAGGGGTACACCTTCATGTAAGGTGTAGTGTGTGATAGCAACTTTGTTTATTTCATATTTCCTTATTTCAGAATCTTCTATTTCATTTTCACTACTCAATCTCATCCGCCATCACATCAAACATCAAAATCAATATTTCATATTCTACATTTCAGTATCTCATCTCATACTATCTACAAACTTATAATCTCCTGTCTAGCCAGATTTTGTTTCCTCATTGTTTTCTTCACTCTCATCTGTCTAGCCGTGGAAAAAATTGATACATATTTTTCACATCTTATAGGTTTGTAATCTCTTTCATCATTATGCAATATCATTGTTTTCTTCACTATCATCTGTCTAGCCGCGGAAAAATATTGATACATATTTTTTGCATCTTATAATTCATGACACTACCAGAAAATCTGCTTCAACTGCCACCAGTTGACATGCACTTACTTTGATTTTACTTCTGCTGTTACTTGAATCTTACTCAAGTAACACTTCAAAAAAACTTCAATGCACAGTCACTGTGCATTGTGCACAGTGACTGTGCAAGAAAAGTTTTTTTGAATTAACTTGGAAGTAAAAGAGTAGTAAGATGGGATTAGCCTGCATGTCAACTGGTGGCAGTTGAAGCAGATTTTCTGGTAGTGTGAGTGACCTGGCAGGTCCCAAGGTGTACATCCCTGGTCTGACCTGCCAGTTCAAACCATTTCTGGCAGGTCATGTAGAGAAAATGCACCCAACGCCGGTGTGTTCCTGCACAATAGAAAATTTGCATGCAGCCAATGTCGGTGTGTTGCTGCATTGTACAAAGGTTGCAGGTTTGTTTGGCCCCCAGAGCCTATTTTTACATATATAAAGTAGACGTTGTTTTTATTTTTCATGTATTTCTATTAATTTCTATATTACTAGTGTTGCTTTGTCAGGTTGTCTCTGACTCAGTAGCAAGCTGACATTGTTGCTCAAACACGGCGTTATGGGTCTTGCAGGTCAGGAAACCAAGTATTCTCAGTGGTACATAGCAATGAAATGTATTTTGCCTGTTTTGAGAGACTGAGACAACGTCAAGAGGACAAGTCAAATTAAGGAGACAAAGGTCATACATATGGATGGTACCATGCAGCAGGCTGAGGCAAACCTCAAGCTTGACTCCTGAATGTGATAATGACAAACCATGATTCTTGGAGGACAATCTTTGCCAGGTCCTGAATAAATGGGGTGTATCTTGGTGTAAATATTCCCAATGATAAAGACTTGGGTCAAGAAAATTCTAACCTGAATAAATGAACTATATACCTTGGACTAGATCTCCCTGATTGCAACATTGAAGAGGAAGATTCTGACTACACTTCATTCTTTAAGAAACAAATAGAGTCTTACTGTTTTCTGAATGAGAAATTTCCCCCAAAGAAAACAGGATCCTTCACGCGCAGAAAAGCGATGATATCATAAGACTCACAAGTCATGAGGTGGGCGGGTTTGGGAGTCCAAAAAAGTTAGGATGAGATGAGATTTGAAGTAAAATACACAACTTTTGCTTTCAAGTACTCCAATCACCAGGACAAATCAATGATCACTTGTTTACAAGTGACACACCAAAGCACAAAGACCCCTTTGTACTTTGGGGAGTCAATTGTAATCATGTGAGCATTCATTGGTCCTGGTGAATCAGGGGGGACAACTCTCAATCAAAACAAAAATTGGTTCATTGGGGTCGTTCAGGTGGGTTTGGTTTTCTGGTTGGCCACAATGAGACTCTTGTACGCCGTCACGTCTCCGACGCTGCATGTGAAAAGTAAATGACCATGAGTGATGGAGACAAAAAAAAGTTGCAAAATGTGTTATGGCTTAGCCGAATGAGGACTGATGCAAGGGAAGAAAAGACTGACAATTTCTCAGCCTTTTGCGAAGCTACGACCCACAGCTCTTTACAGACGTTATGAATGAAGCGACTATCGTGAGAGACAACAATGACGCCGCCATTCCATTTGGACAAGGCGTCCATGAGAGCGTCCAACCCTTCGATATCCAAGTGATTGGTAGGCTCATCAAGAACCAAAATATGGGGCTGTTGTAAGCTGAGAAGCGCAAAAGCCACCCGACTCTTCTGGCCTCCAGATAGAGTCGAGATCTGCTGCAAGCCTGTCAGCCCTGTCAGTCCAAAACTGCCAAGATGTTGGCGGTACTCTTGATCGGTCTTGCCCGGCATTCGGGCCGCTAGAAACGAGACTGGAGAAAGATTTAAATCCAGCTGGTCCACGTGGTGCTGCGAGAAATAACTGATCCTGAGCCTACTATTCCGATGCTGCCGGCCATCGATTGGTTGCAGCTCCCCGATCAGCAACTTGAGGAGAGTAGATTTACCTGTCAGGATATCATAGCAAAACATTTTAATCACTCTTCAATTGCCAGTGACGTTTAAGAAATTGGTTGTACCTGCCCCATTGGGTCCAATCAATCCCATTCTGCTTTCCATTGTGACTGCGAGCGGCGGAAGGGAATTGATCCGAATATATCAGCAAGGTAGGTAATGCTAGCATTCACGTTATCTCAAGGACATACCATCGATATTCACATGCTTCAAGATCGGTTTGTCAGTAGAATAGCCAAAGGAGCAATCCTCTAGTTGAAGCAGAGGGGGTGTCAACTTGTCAGTCGGAGCGAACTTGAAATGGACCACATCGTCGTCCTCGGGAGGTTCCAACTCGGGCAACTTCTCCAATATTTTAATTTTACTCTGAGCTTGGGCTGCTCGATTTGCATTGTACCGCCATCGATCAATAAATGCTTGCAAGTGTTGTCTGTACTGGAGTTGAGATTCATACTCTCGTCGCTGGTTCTTAGCTCGCTCAGATTTGGTAGCGTAGAACTGGGTGAAATTTCCCTTGTAGTCTTCAAATGTTCACAAGAGAATCGGGAGGTTTTGACATGAATCAATAGGAAAAACGACGAATGACAGCTGTGTGCTAAACTTGACGTACAGTCTAACCGTTGCGAGTGTTGGTGAATGATATCAGTAGCGATTTCGTCTAGGAAAGCACGGTCGTGGGAAACGACAAGTAAGGATCCGGGCCACGTCTGGAGGTAATCTTCCAGCCAGGCAAGGGCGTTGAGGTCCAGGTTGTTTGAAGCTGTTAAAACAGAAGGATTTAGCTCCTCGTATTCATGGAACCATCAAATCTTCAGGACTAACGTTCATCCAAAAGTAGTAGGTCGGGTCGGCAAAACAGAGCTCTTGCCAAACTGAGTCTCATTCGCCAACCTCCAGAAAATGCCTTGGTGGGTCGAGCCTGGTCTTCCGTAGAGAATCCCAAGCCCGCTAACAGCCTACATCAGAGCATTCTTTTTATTCAGAAGTGATTCGAGCTGGGAAAAAAAAGGAAGATGAATGCTGACTCTGCTGCTCGACTTGGGCCCGTTTCAGCATCGATATCCACTAAGAGTTGGTGGACCTCCCCGAGTCGTATGGTGGCAAGCTCTCGCTCTCTAACAGCTGCGCGGGCCTCGGCTGTGTCAGAATTGCCGTGTGAATCCGGTGCGGATAATAAAGCATTGAGCTCAGCTTCTTCGGCTAGAAGACGGTCTCTCCATACATCGGCCTTCAAGACCGAGTCAATGGCCGGAGTCTCATCCCCGACAACCTCCTGCTCGACGTATAGGATAGTGATATGAGAACTGGAGATTTTGGGAAGAGCATTAGAAAGTTAGTTGGGGCTAGTCGCGAGAGGATGGGGTGAGCATAAGAAAGAGAGGCGTACGGGATGGCGACTTCTCTGAGTGCCATGTTTCGGAGGAGGGTAGACTTCCCCACACCGTTTCGACCGATAAGCCCATAACGCCTACCATAAGCCAGATCCAACTTGGCGCCAGATAGGATTTTATTTGATCCGAAATTCAGACTGGATAGAAAATTGATCATGATTAGAGGCAAGTTGTACCACTACTCTGATCAGCTCGATACGCACTCA